>PVHP010022969.1:0-27811 GCA_004024765.1 Zapus hudsonius
AGAACCAAACTTGGAGAGCTTTCTTCTATACACAGCCAATTTCGCCTCATCATATTTCCTCTGCCTTCTCACAGAGACCTCTCAAACTTCTTTACAACCACAGTTATTTCTGACTCTTTGCCAACTCCTAATAACAACCTTTTATTGTTTGTATCACTTTTAGTATCAAACTTACTAAATGACAGGCCCCATTTTCCATAGTATCTCCTTTCTCCAGAATTGCTGACAGACGGCTTCTGTCATACTACTTTTGCTTATGAATAAAAACTGTTGGATCAGAAAAATGCTAAGACTGGTGAGTTTTCACTAGGAAACTTTAATATACTTAAATTAAGTTTATTCTTTGAATGATTTTTTTTTGTTTTGTTTTTTGAGGTCTACCGAGTCTCACTCTAGCCCAGGCTGATCTGGAATTCACTATGTAGTCTCAGGGTGACCTTGAACTCAAGGCGATCCTCCTACCTCTGCCTCCCAAATGCTGGGATTAAAAGCATTCGCCACCACGCCCAGCCTCTTTTAATGATCTTCTATGCAGCAATTAAAGGATCCGCCCATTTGAAGTCTTTCTTTTCAATGGACACTTATCAACAAAATTTTCCTACTATCAGACATTACTATAGTACTGCCACTGTATGTTTTCTTTTATAGCTTTGCTTTTAACAAATCCAAACTTCCTGGCCAAGTTCTTAGTTTTAAATTTGGTCAGGAAAAATAAATTTTAAAAATTATAGTCTGTAATAAATTTTTTTTTTGGTGTGTGTGTGTGTGATTTCTACTTATCCCTTACTAATTCAGGACTGATGTTTTGCTTGCTTAGTTTGGGGACAAGAGTATCACAGTATAGCCCAGGTTGACCTGGAGCTCACCATGCAGCATGAGCTGGCCTTCCTTCAACTCTCAATCTTTCTGGCTCAGCCTCCCAACTGGCTGCTACAGGCATGCACCACCATGCATGTACAAGAAAATGTATGCAATTTTTCCATACAGATGTGGTGCAGTCCACGCATTTACAAACTTAAGGATCTATGCCACTGCTGAGAAAGAGGGAAAGACAAAGTCCAGCAGCCTTCTACTATTTCTAATGTCCTCCCCCCCCCCTTGTCATTGCTGATAATAACCATTCTAACCACTCTAACAGTTCTGGCCTGTTATCTCAATTTTAATCTGTGAATCCAAGGCTTAAATAAACGATTCTGCTTATTTGACCTGACATGACAAACCTGGAATCACCTTCTGCATGTAGCCCCCCCCCCCCACAACTTCAGCTGCCATATCAAGTATCTTTTCTCCAGCCATACAGGCTTGCAAACTTAGTTTTTTTGAAGCCTCAAAAACGGAAGGACAAGATGAACTTGTAGTCAGTAAACCCGCTGCTTTTCTCACCAGTTTATGATTGGACTCTTTTCCTCTAGTATGCCAACCATAACACAAAGTGGGTGTACTTAGGAAACAATTACCAAGTTAAAAATAACAGTCTCAAAGCAACTAGGATAGAAAGGCTCCTGCATCAACTTTAAATTAACAAGATTTGTTGCTTCTTTTCAACCTTAAATTTACTCATAATCTTAGGATGATAAGGCTCTCAAAGGCTATGTGCCCAACTGGACTCCCCTGCTAAGGAATACTAAATACTGCTCTCAGGAGAACCTTTTAAAACTTCTGGAAGAATCTAATTGAATCATTAAGACAGATGAAAAGATAAATTAAACTACAGAATTAAGTAATTTAAGTATTACCAATAAAAATTGTCATAACTAAGAATTTTCATATCCATTTTATGAATCCAAATTGAAACACCAAGTAATTTAGATGTTACATGAGTATTTATCGATTTCTCTTAGAGACAGACCTTTCAGAAGTGGAAAACCCCCGTGTTTGAAACTTTGGAAGCATAAAGAAAGCACCAACATGAAGTAGGTACACAGCTCAGAACGATGCCCCACAATCAGAACACGTTCTACAGTAGCTACAGTTCATTTTCAGGGGCAAGCATGAAGGAAAACTTTTGCTTTTCCCAGGGCAAGCATTACAGCTTTTAAAAACCACAAGTTCACTGGGCGTGGTGGTGCACCCCTTTAATCCCAGCACTCCGGAGGATCACTATGAGTTCAAGGCCACCCAGAGACTACATAGTGAATTCTAGGTCAGCCTGGGCTAGAGCAAGACCCTACCTCGAAAAACCAAAAAAAAAAAAAAAAAAAAAGACCAAAACAAACAAAAAACACAAGTTCTTCTGGTGAGTGAGCCTATCTTCCCTTCTGCAAAACATCCAGAATTTATCTTTTGAAGTATAAGCAAACCACACCAAGCTCCCAGTTAAGACCACCCTCCAACAGCCTGATAATGAACCCAGATTAAAACCCCAAGTCCAGATGGGGCCCACCAGGCATCCTTGACGTGGTGCTGTTCTCTCTGTACTGTCTGGTCTCCTGCAAGCTTCCATCTCAGGCTCATTATATTGCTGTTCTTATTGCCTATCCACATGGCTGTCTCCTTTTCTTTTACCCTTTAGGGCAGATATTACTTTCTCTCGAAGGCCTTCCCTACTCCCTCATGGATGCTAAGCAGCAATCAATCTTTATTCTGTTCAAGTTTTTTTCATAGCATTTGGTGTTTGTTAAGGTTTAGCTTGTCTTCCTTAATATCTGCTCCATGAAAGCAGGGATACTGAGTATGCTGTGTACACTGGTAACCCAACACTTAGACGAGAACCTTGTTCATAGTACAGTTTGAAGGAATGGATTTCATAGCTACAAAGTGGAAGAGATAAGATTCACAGAAAATCAGGAAGTTGAAGGGCAAGAATGTGAATTCCGCCAATTCTTAGGTGTAAGTTGTTAAAGAGAAAGTAAATAGAGCTAATAACTTGGACCTAGAAAGTGAATTCCATCTTTGATAAAGAATATGTACAAGTGGGTAGATACTGCTGCGGAAGCCTTCAGACAGGAGGCAAGGCTTCACAGCAGATAGGAAATCTGGGCACAAGGTAGAAAAGACTTCAATGAATGCTATGTTCATGTAACAACCACCTTAGGTTCACAAAGGGTAGAGATGACCTTTTTCAATGGTTGACTTTTTCTCGGCTTAGATCAGTAAGACAGAGAAAAGCAGACCAGATATGCAGACAGGGACCACTGAAGAGAGGAAGAATACCAGGAGGGAATACAGAAACACAAATTTTGCCATGTAGTTTTCTTGCTGACAAACCATTATTTGTTAGACAGTGAATGGGTTCTTTGGGGAAAGGTGGAGTCAAATGAATGAAGGTCTGGTAAAGAGTTTCTGGAGACAACAAAGAAGAAAGGTTAAGGAAGATTTAACCAATCAAAGGCAATGAAGTAAGTAAAAAAAGAAGCAATTTTTTTTTAGCTCCAAGAAACTCCTCTAAATATCAGAGAAAGTAGATCAAGCTATAGTTATGATACTTAGGTTTAACTAAAAATTGTGATTTCTCTTTCAGCAAAACAGGGCAGCTGTAAGGAAACTGTAATTCTAACTTTTTTGTTTGTTTGTTTTTTTGCTAACTTTTTTTTAAGGTAGTGTCTCACTCTAGCCCAGGCTGACCTAGAATTCACTACATAGTCTCAGAGTAGTCTCGAACTCACGGCAACTCTCCTACCCCTGCCTCCCAAGTGCTGGGATTAAAGGCGTAAAACTCCTGGAATTCTAATTTTTCATATTAAAAGTCAAAATCTAACAGTGCTAAAAATTGGTAAAATTAAGAGTTTTCATTAATTATTCTTTTTTTTTTTTTTTTGGTTTTTCGAGGTAGTGTCTCACTCTAGCCCAGGCTGACCTGGAATTCACTATGTAGTCTCAGGGTGGCCTTGAACTCATGGTGATCCTCCTACCTCTGCCTCCCGAGTGCTGGGATAAAAGGTGTGCG
Source organism: Zapus hudsonius (assembly GCA_004024765.1). NCBI lineage: Eukaryota > Metazoa > Chordata > Mammalia > Rodentia > Dipodidae > Zapus > Zapus hudsonius. Next base: position 3,887 of record PVHP010022969.1, read on the forward strand.
CCACGCCCGGCAATTATTCTTATTTTAAAATACAGAGCAGAAAATGCTTAGAGTTAAGCTACTGATAGTTGAGTATGGTAGTGCAGGCCTATAATTCTAGCATATAGGAGGTGGAAGCTGGAAGATTAGGAGTTCCAGGCCAGCCTGCAGAACTGTCTCAATAAAAGCAAAGCAAAACAAAACATTGGTGTTAGGAAAGAGGGTTTTGGGCCAAGGAACTGTCATTTCTGGCAGAATCGTCCACTTATTCTTTGATCAAATAACTCTCCCCTTCCCCAAGGTAGGGTCTTGCTCTAGCCCAAGCTGACCTAGAATTAACTATGTAGTCTCAGGGTGGCCTCAACTCACAGTGATCCTCCTACCTCTGCCTCCCAAGTGCTGGGATTAAAGGTGTGTGCCACCATGCCCAGCTTCAAATTAGTTGATTTTTTTAAAAAATAGTCAACTTTTTTGTAAAAACAAATGAAGACTAATTCCTAAACTTTACTTATAGTTAACTCAAAAACTTAACACATAATCCCCAATATCAATATTAGTGTTTTGTTATTTACCTCTCTCCCTCTGTTTCTGTCTGTCTCCTTTGAGACAAGGACTCATTTATGCTGCCTAGCCTGATCTCAATCCTTTTGCCTCAGCCTCTGAAGTGATTGAGCTATGGGTAAATAATACCCTACTCAGATTTATTTTCTTACTTATGATGAAAGAAAATTACACAGACAAAAATATCAATTAATCTGAGATTTCAACCAATAAAGTACCAGTTAACTAAATTTGTTCTATATTAGAATTCATTCTGAAACTTACTCAAGTGGAAGAATGGTGATTTGGGTATTAAATATATACTGAGTAAAAAAATGCTTACACTATACTGAACTTCAGGAAACCTCTATAGTGAGGGGAAAATCCTTTCCTTCTATGTTTCTACTTCACAAAATGAGGAGGAAATACAAAATTAGAGCATTACCTTAGACAATAACACAGCCTGTAAGCCAGTAATTCATATTCTCTAAGAATTACTTAGGAACCTAAATACTTGCACATTGTAAAATGATATTATGGAAAAGCTAATGATAAAACATAGTAATATATATGACAGTTTCTTGAAAATAATCTTTTATTTTTTGGTTTTTCAAGGTAGGGTCTCGCTCTAGTCCAGGCTGACCTGGAATTAACTATGTAGTCTCAGGGTGGCCTTGAACTCACAGCGATCCTCCTACCTCTGCCTCCTGAGTGCTGGGATTAAAGGCGTGCGCCACCATGCCCGGCTTCATTAGGGGAAAAACTTTTAAATATATCTTTTCATAAGGAAAAGGAAACTTTTATATTTTCGCCATTTTTATATTGCCACCACGCCCAGTGAAAATAATCTTATTTTAAAAACCTATAGATAAAAAGTGTTGCCAGGTGTGGTGGCACACGCCTTTAATCCCAGCACTCCCGGAGGCAGAGGTAGGAGGATTGCCGTGAGTTCAAGGCCACCCTGAGACTACATAGTGAATTCCAGGTCAGCCTGGACTAGAGCAAGACCCTACCTTTACAACCCCCCCCCAAAAAAAATGTTGGAGATAGGCAAATTTTGTTTTGTCTAAATTTGCCTATAGTGACTATACATTACTTCCTGGATGGAAAAATGTTCAAAAAACATTAAAGTGAATGACAAATCTGAGACATCTCAAAGTACAAACAAGGCACAGATGAAAACAATAACATAAAGGACAAAAGAACGAAATATATGAATGAGAGTTCTCAAGTCAGGAGAGACAGAATATGCTTCTAATTCCAGCACTTGGGAGCTGAGGCAGGAGGATTGCTATAAGTTTGAGGCAGATCTGGGCTACAGAGTAGCTCCTGTCTCAAAAACAAAAACAAAGCGTTCTCAAAAAACCTAGGATGGTGGCTGAAGAAATGACTCAGTAGTTAAAAACACTTGTTTGCAAAGCATGACAGCCCATGTTCGATTCCCCAGTACCTAAGTAAAGTCACATGCACAAAGTGGCACATGCTTCTGAAGTTTGTTTGTAGTGGTAGGAAGCCTTGGTGCATTAGTATCTTCTGTTTATGTATATCTGTCTGGCCTCAAGTGATCCTTCTGCCTCAGTCTATAAATAAATAATTAAAAATTTTTTCAGCCCCTTTTTTGAGAAATAAAGGCTGGAGAGATTATTCAGTGGTTTAGGCACTTGTTTGCAAAGTCTATATACCCAGTTTGATTCCCCAGTACCCACATAAAAGCAAGATACACAGAGTGGTGCATGCGTCTGAAGTTCGTTTACAGGGGCAAGAGGTCCTGGTGTCCCCATTTTCTTTCTTTCTCTTTCTTTCTGCTTGCAAATAAATAAACGCCCCTAGGATAAGATCTTATGATGTCCTAAGTACAAAAATAATGAAAACTAGACAAACCTAGCCACAATCTAAGGACACCAGAGTTTTGAGGCAAACACAACATATGGCTAGCATTTAAGCATTTAGTTATAAAAAATTAGCATTCACTAATGAATAAAGAGAATAAAAAAATCAGTATGGCACCAAACCTATGACCCCAACTAAGTAAGTAAGGGTCAGTGGAGCAATATTACAAAATCTGGAGTGGAAGAGTTAGTGACCTAGGAAGTCTAGCCACATTTAAGTGGGATGACACAAAAGTCATCAATTCTGCAAAAGCTGAGATAAAATAAGTAACATTTGGGCTGGAAAGATGGCTCAATGTTCAAGGCACTTGCCTGCAAAGCCTAATGATTCCCTAGTACCCAGGTAAAGCCAGATGCACAAAGTGGTGCATTCATCTGGAGCTCATTTGCAGAGAGACTAGAGGCCCTGGAAAGCCCATTCTCTGGCTCTCGCGCTCTCTCTCTCTCTTTACAAATAAATAAGTCAGTAACATGTTATTCCCTTCTTATAAAGAATCCCGAGTGAAATACCCCAGACTAATTTTTTTACTATGCCTACCAACACTTACAAACTTTATTTTATTTTACTTGTTAAATATTTTATTTATTCATTTTCAAGCAGAGAAATACAGAGATAGAGAGAGAGAGGGAGAGAGCTCCAGGGCCACCACCTTGTGGGTCTGGCATATGTGGGTACTGGGGAATTGAACCCGGGGCCTTAGGCACTGGAGGCAAGTGCCTGAACCGCTGAGCCATCTCTCCAGCCCCACCCCAGGCTAATTTAGAGGGAAGTTTAAACTAAAAATTAATGAATTGAGAAATTGTGGTATAAAAAGTCTATCAACACTAAGGTGTCAAAATTATATATATATATATATATATACATATTTACTTATGTATATATAATGTTAAAATAAAAACTTTGGGCCATGGGCTGGAGAGATGGTTCAACGGTTAAAGGCATTTGCTTGCAAAGCCTGAAGGCCTAGGTTAGATTCCCCAGAACCCATGTAAAGTCAGATGTCAAAGTGGCACATGCATCTAGAATTTGCTTTGCAGCAGCAAGGAGGACCTGGCACACCCATACTCACTCTCTCCTTCTCTGCCTCTTTTGCTCTCTCAAACAAATAAATAAAAACTAAAAATTGAGCCAGTACTTTCTATTTCTCTATGTGTATCTGTCTCAAATAAATTAATAAAAATATTTCTCAAAAACATGAGCTGAAAAAAACAACAACAAAAAACACAAGCTTGAAAAACAAAAAGGCTGGAGAGACGTGTGGTGGCGCACATCTTTAAAGCAAGCACTTGGGAGGCAGTCAGAGGACTGCTGTGAGCTGGAAGCCAGCCTGGAACTACAGAGGGAATTCCAGGTCAGCTTACCTCATAAAATCAAAACAAAACAAAAAGCCCAAACAAAAAAGCAATTTTTTTGAGATGATAAATTACTAAAGAAAATACATAAAGATTGTAAATTTGATTAAAGAAAAAATAAGTTGGCAGAGAAAAGGAAAGACAAATGGAAACAGGGAAGCATGTTAAAATCCTAAGTTATTACTGCTTTTGCTCTTGACTCAGATTCAAGATTCAAGTCGGGCGCACGCCTTTAATCCCAGCACTTGGGAGGCAGAGGTAGGAGGATTGCCATGAGTTCGAGGCCAGCCTGAGACTACATAGTGAATTCCAGGTCAGCCTGGGCTAGAGTGAGACCCTACCTCAAAAAAAAAAAAAAAAAAAAAAAAAGAGAGAGAGAGAGAGAGAGAGAAGAGCTGTAGAGTTGTCTTTCTTTTTTTTTCTTTATTCTCTCTTTCTCTCTCTTTTTTTTTGTCAACAGGGTCATATGTAACCCTGCTGCCTCTGAGCTTGCTATATGTTAAGGATGACCTTGAACTCCTGATCCGCCCATCTTTCACCTCCCAAGTGCTGGGACTGCAGGTTTGTGCTACCATGTATGGCTAAGAGATAATAATCATAAATCTATACTTCAGCTATGGTTTTCAAAAATACTGTTAAGGTGAACTTGCTACTTTTTTCTTCCCTTGGGTGGTAAGGAGGACTGACTCAAGAGTGTCACACATACGAGGCAGCACTCGACCGCTGAGCTGACATGTCTGATCTATTTTTTAACTATTTGACAACCTCCATATATATTTAACCCCCCACCACACCATTCTCTTCCAGTTCCCTTATTCTCCCCTCCACTGAATTCCTTCTTTTTCTAAGTGGTTATTTATTTTTGCCTATGTGCACGCATGTGGAGGTCAAAGGACAACTTCAGTGTTGGTCCCTGTCGCCCACTTTGCTTGAGGCAGGGCCTTCCACTGCCTACGTCAGGCTGGGAGGTTCTCCTGGCTTGTTGCCCTTCTCATCTCCCATGCTCTGAGATTAGACAACAGATACCACACCTAGCTTTATGCTGGCTCTGGAGATCTGAACTCAGGCGCTCATACTTGCATGGCAACTATTTTATCCACCGAGCCAAATATTTCCTCAGCCCTTTTTTGTTTTATTTTCTTTTTTTTTTGAGTCAGGGTTCGTTATGCAGCCCAGGCTAGCTTAGAACTTCCTCTAGAGCCCACACTGACTTTAAACTTGAGATCCTCCTACCTTGGCATGCAGAGTGCTGGGATGACAAGTGTGTAACATCACACCTTGACTAACATATGTAGTACTTTGTTGAAAAAGAAAAAAATCCACCCTCCAACAAAAGGCTCATCCACAAATGTGCCCATCACTATATGATGCATGGCCATAGTTGTTATCACCTTACTAAGAACATGTACTATAAGATGTATGTTGTAAATATTATTTGTAAGTTCATTAAGGTGACTTACAGAAAAATTACATAATCTTACAATTACCATATGAATGTCCGGAACATCCATACATACCTGCACACTGGCTGTGACCACTGAAGACCCTGAGGCAGAGGATGGTCTATGTGGAGTAGACAACGGTTTAGTAGCACCCTGTGTTCCACTTCCTGCTCCCCCAGATAGACTAGTCCTATTAGCTCCGCTTGAGTTAAGGTTGCTACCTCTGCTGGCAGGTACATTCATTGCAATTCCACTCAAGCTGTTCTTTCCAACAGTTCCAGTGGATGGTGAGTTTGTTAGCTTTGAAGGGGCCTGAAGAGGTTTTGCAGATGGAAGGCCTGATGTGCGATTTGAGGATGCCAAATTCAAGGTGGGAGACTGTCTGCTGATGTTCATTCCACTGGGCTGTTTATGGACTGGGCTGTTACTGGTGGAGTGGCAACTCTGGGCTACTAGTGCATTTGGACTGGAAGAACTTGAGCATACAGTAGGCTTGGGGGTTGGGTTGGATTTAGAAAGAAGTTTAGTTGATACTGAAGGCTTAGCTGACACAGGGGGCTTGGGTGAGGCAGAAGACTTAGGTGAGGGCAAAGGTTTGGGAGAGGCAGCAAGTTTTGGGGATGCAACCATTGAGAAGGGGGACTTGAAACCCTGTGTGGAGATTTGTGACACCATAGCCTTGGCTAAACAGTTGGTAGAGGTAGTGGTGCTCGGTGCTGTCCTAGATACCAGGGGGTGGGACCCCTGGGAGCCATTCCCAGGGGAGGGGGTAGACAGGGGGAGGCGATACATCAGGGGCTTATCTGAAGTCTTGAGTAGTGTGGATGAACAGGAAAGTTGGGGATTATTACTTAATTTCACCACTGGGTTGGTCTGTGATTTACTAATGGTTGCTTGTAAAGGAGACACATAATTCTGCTGGACAGCTGAATGCTGGTGCACCTTTGTTACTTGTGTTACCGAAGAAGCATCTTGGGCCTCTGATGTTCCCAGAGAATGAGAGGAGGCAGCAACCTGGGCTTGGGAAGAGGAGACATGAGTCTGTGAAGAACAAGCATGGATCTGGCTTGACCTCTGCAGTCCTTGTTGAAGCAGCCTGGCTGGCAAAGGTTCTAAGGAAACTTTAGGGTTCTGAATTGAAGATCCAGCGATAAGGCCTGAAGAGATGCCAGTATGAACTAAGTCCTGGGGTTTCTTTGGTACTGGCCCTGTGTGACCAGCAATAAGACTTGATGAGTGTGCAGTCTGGGTAGAATCTAGTTTTTTGGACGCAGCCAGGGGCAACTTACTCATTATACTTGCTAATTTTTCTTCTCTCAGTCCTGGGCGAGGTTTTGTACTTGACATGCTTATCCTTGAACCAACCACAGGGCCCTTGTTCCCATTGTTGATGGCAGCTAATGCTTCAGAAACAAGATCCAGTGAGGAAGGGGGGAAAGAAAGGTCTTCATCCAGTGAGTCATCAAGGCAGATAGTTTCTTGGGCTGGCGTGGAGCTGGCGCCAGTGGAGACAACGGTGGGCGTGCTGCAGCTTGTGGAGGGACCACCAACAGAAGCCAGCAAGGGTGCAGAAGCTTTCTGGTCCTTTTTTGGACTACATTCCTAGCATAAGTAGGATATATTGGGGGAAAAATAGAATTAATAAATGACAAAGCTAGTTTTTAAAGTACACATGCTGACTAAAATTGTCCCCCACCCCCACCGCCGGAAATTGTGAGACTGCCAAAACCAAAATAATTTTTGTTATTTTGAGGAAGGGTCTCGCTTTACCCCAAGCCAAAATAATTTTTGAAAGGACAGAGCGCTACTAAGGTCTGGCCTGACAATACAAAGCATACATTGCACTGTCACACCTATGTAAGTAAACCTATGACAGCAGCTAAAACTGAGACTGAGGAAAACAGCCATGTGACATTACTATGAACTCCACCTCTCCAGCCACCTCTCCCAGGTTTCAGATTCCACTCCAGCTGCATCTGTTCACACTTTTGTTCTTCAGTTTGGTTTTCTGAGGTAGGGTTTTGCTCTAGCCCAGGGTGGCCTGGAACTCATGGTGATTATTTTACCTTAGCTTTCTGAATATTAGGATTAAAGGCATGTGCCACTACACCCAGCCCACTAACATTTTTAGCAAAAACTCTATCATCATGCTATAATAGGATTGAGGCAGGGTATAATACTAGAGGTATTACTAGTATAAGTTTTTATTTAATAACTTTTGTTTTTTGAGACAGGGTCTCAAACTTCTTATATAGCTGATAACCTTGAATTTCTGATTCTTCCACCTCCACCTCCTGGGTGCTTTGCAGCGCTTTGTTCATGTTATAGAAAACTGTACCAACTGAACTACATCCTCAGGCCTTTAAGTTTTTTTAAAAAATAGCTATGGCAAACTAACTCCAGACACAGGTGCCACATTATGCAAATGGCTAACCTAGGCACTGGGGAAAATAAAACCCAGGCCATCAGACTTTGCAAGCAAGTGCCTTTAACTACTGATCCATCTCTCAGCCCCAGAGGCATGTAGGTTTATATTGGCAGAAAAATTGTTCATAAGTGTTAAAAAGCAGGTTGGCAGACAAGCATGGTGGCACACATCTTTAATCCCAGCACTTGGGAAGCAGAAGTAGGAGGATTGCCATGAGTTTAAGGCCAACCTGGGACTACATAGTGAGTTTCAAGTCAGCTTGAACTAGAGAGAGACCTTACCTCTAAAAACCAAGAATAAATAAATAAAAAGCAGGTTGTCCCACTTTAGAATGTTAACTCAGTAAGTAAATGACTGGCTGACTGGTTGGGTGAAGGCGAGAGAGGCACAGGAGAATGGAAGACAGAAGTATACCAGAAAGCCATTTTTTTAAGGAGAAATTTCCTGCATACTTATGCTTTTCTTTCTCTTACTTTCTGTATTATTTATATTTTCTACTGTAGGCATTTCCTAACAATTAAAAATGGTATGGGGGGGGGCAAATAGGGATTTAACAAATGAAGCTAGATATTATTTGGGTTATAAGGTAAAGTATGTAGCTAAGAAAAAGACTATTCATTCTGCATTCAGAGGCTCTAGTGAGAAAAGTTAAAAGGCTAGAGAGTAACGCCGGGCGTGGTGGCGCACGCCTTTAATCCCAGCACTCGGGAGGCAGAGGTAGGAGGATCGCCGTGGGTTCGAGGCCACCCTGAGACTAGATAGTGAATTCCAGGTCAGCCTGGGCTAGTGAGACCCTACCTCGAAAAACAAAAAAAAAAAAAAAAAAAAAAAAAAAAAAAAAAAAAAAAAAAAAAAAAAAAAAAAAAAAAAAAAAAAAAAAAAAAAAAAAAAAAAAAAAAAGGCTAGAGAGTAACAAATACCAATCTTCCTGACCTTCTGCCCATCACTTCACAGACAAGGAAACACATCTACACAAAGAGATGAATCATTTGGAGAAACATCTGAAACCTAAAGGGTGTTTTTTTGTTAAAACTAAATTTCAAAAAAAAAAACAAACAAAAAAACTAAATTCCAAATGAGAGTAGGTTTTATTTTTATTATTTTTAAATATTTTATTTGAGAGGATAAAAAAAGTACGAAGGGAAGGGGGAAAGGGGGAAGAAAATGGGCAAGCCAGGACCTCTTTTGCCCCTGCAAAAAACCCCAGGAACCTGTGCCACTTTGTGCATCTGGCTTAACATGGGTACTGGGGAATTGAACCTGGGAAGTCAGGCATTTCAAGAAGTGCCTTTAACGGCTGAGTCATCTTTCCAGCCCAGCGTGGGTTTTAATTCTAGAGGTTATACTTTGCTAACTTTTTTTATTTGACAAGAGTCTTGTTCTACACTCCAAGCCAAACTAGAATTCACTATGTAGCCTAGGCTCCCATCCTGTCTCAGCCTCCGAGTGGGGGATCCCAGGCATGCACGGGGACACCTGGCCTTACTTTGTCAGTATTTTTGCTTCTGTTGATAGAACCCAGGCATGCTGATCAGGTCTTCTACCTATAAGCTACAATCTCAGACTTTTTATTTTATGATACAGTCTAAATTGCCCAAGGCTGGCCTTACATTTACATTCCTCCTAACTCAGCCAATCAAGAAACTCAGATTAAAGGCAAGAGTCTCCTCGATCAGCTATATATATATTTAAAATAATTAATTTTATTTTTTCATTTTTTCCATATAGGGTATTGCTCTTTCAACCAGCTATCTGCACGGTGTATGTATGTGTGTCCAGATGTGTGCACCCTGTGCTCACACAGGCTGAGGCCAGAGGAGAAAGTACAGCATCCTCTCTCTATGACTCTTCTGCCCTGTTTTCTTGAGCTGGAGTCTAGTACTTAACCTGGAGCTGCTGTTTTTAGTTAGACTAGCTGACCAGTGAGTTCCCCCACCCCCTGGCCATCCCCCCGTCTTCATCCTCCTCGGAACTGGTGTGCAAAGCCATGGCTGACAGTTTATATAGGTGTTGGGGATTAAAGTCAGGTTAACCTCATGCTTGCCTGGCAAGCACTAGAACCAGCTGAGCCATCTCCCCTGAACTCTGTTTGACATTTTTATTACCTTTTCTACTTTATTTTTATTTATTTTTTTTACCTTTTCTACTTTAAATATTAATTTTAGCAGTGAAGGAAAGGTTGTGCTTGATCAAAAAATAGGGAGATGCGGGGAGCAAGGCTCACAATCAGCTTCTACTAAGCATCTTCAGGTAAGATGTTTGGGGTGGGGAGAGACAGGTTGAGACAGGATCTAGCACTGTAGCCTTCACTGGCCTAGAACTTGCTGCAAGTCTTGGTGTCTGCCACTAGCTTCTAGGGATTTATTATTGCTTGTTGTGTCCACTGATTCTAACTATTACAAACACATCCCTTTACATGGTTGGTTTTATTATTCTTTTTTTTTTTTTTTTTCTGACTGGTGCTAGGAATTGAACCCAGATCTCACTCATGCCAAGCAGATGCTCTGACCCCCAACTCAAGTTTGACATGTGTTAAAAGTGGATGTGCCTACAATGTGGAGCATTATGCCAGATAGAACCTGCTTTTGCCAGCTGCCTCAGATTAACCTAATAACTTTATCAATTTTGTGTTGTCCCAAATTTTGCAAGTAATGCAAATTAAACTCCTAATCCATAGGAGATTGACACTTTCCCCATCTAGCATCTAGTTCTTAATCTCTCTGCTGGTAGGTGGCTCTTTCCTAGTCTTTTCTTTTACCAAATATGCTACTGTATTAGGGCCCAGCTTTATATAGTACTAGTCCTCCCAAATTTTATGTTATATTCTAAGATGGTCAGCAGCTCCAGGGCAATTAAGGTATCAGAGACACACCATCACCCTTGTAGTTCCTGCCTTGTTGTTGGCTCTGGAAACACTCTGGAAAGAAAGTTTCTCTTTAGTCTCAGCCATGTCTATAAAGGATATTTGTTTTACTTTATCTAGTATTTCTTTCCTTCCTTCCTTCCTTTCTTTTTTTTTTTTGTGAGGTAGGGTTTCACTCTAGCCCAGGCTGACCTGGCACTGATTCTGTAGGCCCCAGTCGAGCCTCAAACTCAGTTAGTCCTCTTACCCCTGCTGGAATTAAATGTGTGCTCTATTACACCTAGCTTTATCTAATATTTCTAAGTAGAATAAGGCTTTCCAATTTTGTTGATATACATGCAAATTCACACTGCTATACAGTCATCTACCTAGTTCCCAAACGCAAAGGTTCTAGGACTTTTATAAAGTTGAAAATAACCAATTTAGTTTATACTACCTGTGGAACTTTGAAGTTATGTCTCCCATAGACTCAGGTGTTTTATTAAAGCTTATATCTAGCTGCCTGGTGGAAGGAGGTGTCACTGGAGTCCAGCCCTAAGGTGTTCTTGGCAGCAGATCAGACTTCCAACTCAAAGGTATGCAGAGAAGTCTGGGCTCTGGTGGGGTCCCTGCTGTTTGCCACCCATTTGTGCTAGTTGCTTTTGCCTTGCTTCTCTCTGCTTGGATGCATGGAAGTAGCTTCTTCCGCCACTGATGGAACTTCCCCCTGGATCAGTAAGCTTGAAACAAATCCCTTTCTCCCCTCAACTGTGCCTGGTTTGGATGTTCATCCCAGAGACATAAAGGTGACTACAACACTACCCCTTGATCTCTTCTAATTACCATATACCATTTCAATTTTAAGATTGTACCAGTGCATGCCTTTAGTCCCATCACTTGGGAAACAGGTAGGAGGATTGCTGTGAGTTTGAGATGAGCCTGAATCTACTGCAGAGTGAGTTCCAGGTCAGCCTGAACTAGAATGAGACCTTACCTTGAAAAAAAACAAACAAAAACAACAAAATCTTAAGATTGTATTTTGACATTCACATTATGACTGACTACAGATGTCATGGATTCTTACCTTGACTTTGGGTTTGGGTGCAGGAATCACCTTTTTCTTTGCCCTAAAAGATTAAAATGGAGGCTATTATAGAAGCAGTTCTATCACTCAATAGAAAATTATATAACATCCTAATAATGTGAAATAACTTCACTATTTTAAGAGTCTTCTTTTGGCTTGTGTGTATACACTGTGAGGTGTGTATGCTATATGCACATGTATGTGCCCATGTGGTACCCTATGTGCTCCCCTGCCTGTGGCAGGAAACAGACCTGAGAGTATTCCACTGCACTGTTCTTCGTCCCTTCTTGTTTGATTGGGAGTCTCTTACTGATCCAGGAGTGTTCTGGCTTGGTTTTTTGGGCGGGGGTTGTGTTTTACAGTGACTCACAGGTCTTTGCTCCCTTACGGGATGGGAGTTACAGGCATCAGTGGCCACAGCCAACTGCTTATGTGGGTTCTGGAGATTTGAACTCAGGTAGTCTCAGGGCCCCTCAGGCCCTCATGCTAGTAAAAGAAATGTACTTCACTTCACTGCTGAGCTGAGCCCTTTCTTCAGCCAACCTCCTTTAAAAAAAATAAATAAAGCTAGGCAAGGTGGCACACGCCTTTAATCCCAGCACTCAGGAGGCAGAGGTAGGAGGATCACCATGAGTTCAAGGCCACCCTGAGACTACACAGTGAATTCCAGGTCAGCCTGGGCTAGAGTGAGACCCTACTTCGAAAAACGAAACGAAACAAAAAAAAATAGTAATAATAATAATAATAATAATAATAATAAATAAAAAGAGGCAGGGTCTCACTCTAGCTCAGGCTGACTTGAAACACTCTGTAGCCCCAGGCTGGCTTCAAACTCATGGAGGAATTGGAGATCCTCTTGCCTTAGCCATTTATATGTTTTTGTTTTGTTTTGTTCTGTTTTGTTTTGCTAAGTAGGTTCTCACTGTAGCCCAGGATGACCTGGAACTCACTGTAGTTCTAGGTTGGCCTCAAACTCACAGCCATCCACCTACCTCAGCCCCTAGAGCACTGGGATTAAAGGAGTCAGCACCATGCCTGGATTTTTTTTTTTTTTTTTGACAACCTCCATACATATGGACAATATACCATGAGGATAATCTGGCCATTGGGCTTTGCAAGCAAGTGCCTTTAACTCCTGAGCCATCTTTCCGGCCCTAGAGTCCTATTTTTTGATACAAAATGAAACAAACGAACAAACAAACAAAAAAAAAGTTAGCAATATTAAAAGTGTTTTTTTCAAACTATTTTATGTTTATTCATTTGCAAGCAGAGAGAGAGTATGAGCACACCAGGGCCTCCAGCAGAAACAAACAGACTCCAGACATATGCACCACTTTGTGCATTTGGCTTTACATGGGTACTGGGAATCCAACTTGGGTCATTAGGCTCTTCAGGCAAGCACCTTAATCACTGAGCCATCTCTCCAGCCCAATAATAGGAGTGTTTTTTTTTGTTTTTGTTTTTGTTTTTGTTTTTTCGAGGTAGGGTTTCGCTCTAGTTCAGGCTGACCTGGAATTCACTATGTAGTCTCAGGGTGGCCTTGAACTCACAGCAATCCTCCTACCTCTGCCTCCCAACTGCTGGGATTAAAGGCGTGCGCCACCATGCCCGGCTAGGAGTGTTTTTAAAAAGCTGTGGAGAGGGCTGGTGATGTAGCTCAGTGCATAGTGCTTGCCTAGCACGTATGAGACTATACAGTGCCCAGCACCAGAGGGAAAAAGGCTGAGGGAAGCCCAGGCATGATGGAACCTGCCCGTTCTATTTGGTAAGATGAGGTAAGAGAATCACATCAAACCCTGAGCTCAAAACCAACCTGGGCAACAAAGCAATTGTTTCCAAAACAAAATTTCCAAAAAGAAAATAAAACAAGAGCTGGTGAGATGGCTCAGTGGGTTAGGTGCTTGCTTGCAAAGTCTGACAGATGGCTTGGTTCAATTTCCCAGTACCAACATAAAGCAAGATGCACAAAGTTGTGCATGTGTCGAGTTTGTTTGCAGTGGCAGAAGGCCCTGGCAGGCACCCATACTCAATCTGTCTTTTTCTTTCTCTCAAATAAAGAAATAATAGTACAAAAAAGAAAGGAAAAAAAAAAAAACTACAACCATAAGCAACTCAAGATTCTTCATGGTATACTAACTGTACTTTCAAAAATTAAAAAGTTCCTTTTACTAGAACAGTGAGTTGAGGAATTTCTGTAATGCTGCCTTATAGATGATAGATAAAATTTTAAAAAGTGCATGAGTGTGTCCATGTGTGGGCACACCAGGGTCTCTTGCCACTGCAAACAGGATGCCAGACACTTGCACCACTTTTTGCATCAGGCTTTATGTGGTTGGCTGTGTCACCAAACCCCTTTGCAAGGCATTGCAAGCAAGTGCTCTAACCACTGACCCATCCTCCAGCTCCTAATCAACATCTTAGCAGAACATTATAGTGTTCAGCAAATTCTCAATAACTTATAAATTTTATGTTAGAGAGATGGCTCAGAGGTTAAAGTGTAAAGGTTGACAGCCTAGGTTCAATTCCCCAATACCCACATATAGCCAGATGCAGGAGGCCCTGGCACATCCATATATGTACGTGCACCCTCTCGACTGCCAAGTCTCCTTACAAATAAATATATTTATTTTTTAAATTTAAATTTATTTGCAAACAGAGATAGGAAGGCATGCCAGGGCCTCCAGCCACTGCAAGCAAACTCCAGACATATACACCACTTAGTGCATCTGGCTTTATGTAGGTACTGGAGAATCAAACCTGAGTCATTAGGCTTTGCTGACAAGAGCCTTAATTGCTAAGCCATCTCTCCAGCTCAAATAAAATATTTTTTTTCAAATAAAATATCTTTTAAAAAAGAGGCTAGGTCCTGGATGTGGTGGCAACACACCTTTAATCCCAGCACACAGGAGGCAGAGGTAGAAAGTAAGACTGCTGTGAGTTCGAGGCCAGCTTGGAGCTACAGAGTGAGTTTTAGGTCAGCCTGGGCTACAGTGAGACCCTATCTTGAAAAACAAAACAAAAAGAAAATATAGGGGTTTGGAGATATAGCTCTGCAGTTAAAGTGCTTGCCTGAACAACCTGGGTTTGATTTCCCAATATCCATGTAAAGCCAGATGTATAATGTGGCACATGCATCTGAAGTTCACTTGCAGCAGCTTGAAACCCTGGAGTGCCATTCTAATTCTCTCTCTGTCTGGCTCTGCTTGCAAACAAGTAAGTAAATAAAATATTTTACAAAAAGAAAAAATATATAGAGGCTGAACAGATGGCTCAGCAGTTAAGATGCTTGCCTGCAAAGCCTAACAACCTGGGTTCAATTACCCAGTACACACATAAAGCCAGATGCACAAAGTGGCACATGTATCTGGAGTTTGTATGCAGTGGCTGGAGCCCCTGGCATGCCCATTCTCTCTCTCTGTTGAAGACTAGTTCAGTAATAGGAAAGAGTCAAAATTAACTTTAAAAATAGTAGGGATTTCCAAAATATATGTTTAAATTCTATTTCAACAAACTTTTAATAAATGATATAGTGAATAAGAGGAAGGGAAGAAGGAAGGGAGAGAATGGGTACCCCAGGGCCTCCTGCCACTGCAAACAAACTCCAGATGCAAGAGCCACTTTATGCATCTGGCTATACATGGGAACTGGAGAAGAACTTGGGCCATGGGTTTTGCAAGCAAGTGCCTGAAACATCTGACGCATCCCTCCAGCCCAATATTTTTGTTTACTAAAACTACACTGTGAATAAAATGACTGGAGCCGGGTGTGGTGGCACACGCCTTTAGTCCCAGCACTCAGGAGGCAGAGGCAGAAGGATCGCTGTGAATTAAGAGCCAGCCTGAGACTACAGAGTGAATTCCAGGTCAGGCTGGGCTAGAGTGAGACCCTACCTCAAAAATCCAAAATAAATAAATAAATAAATAATAAAAAAGAAATGAAGCGATTCAGAGTCCACATTTACTTACGGAGTAGACGTAAGATGATTATGTACACTTCGGCTTTCTTTAAAAAGCATTCTGGAAATATAGAAAGATAGAATTATTATTTTTTAAATATTTTATTCATTTTTCAAGCAGAGAGATATATAGAGAGACAGAGATACAGAGAGAGAAAGTGCACCAGAGCCACCACCTTGTAGGTCTGGCTTATGTGGGTACTGGGGAATTGAACCGGGGGCCTTAGGCACTGGAGGCAAGTGCCTTAACCGCTGAGCCATCTCTCCAGCCCCCAGAATTACTTTTTTATACCAGATAAATTTCTTAAAAATATTTTATTTATTCTTCATTTTTCAAGCAGAGAAAGAGAGAGAGAGAGAGAGAGAGAGAGAGAGAGAGGAGAGAGAGAGAGAGAATGAGAACCAGAGCCACCACCTTGAGGGTCTGGCATATGTGGGTCCTGAGGAATTGAACCGGGGGCCTTAGGCACTGGAGGCAAGTGCCTTAACCTCTGAGCCATCTCTCCAGCCCATATACCAGATAAATTGCCTCTTTTAAAACTTAATTCATTTTTGGTGTATGTAGAAGGGTTTATATATAAAAATGTGTGTAGACGTGTCATTGCATGTATTTGGAGGTCAGAGGACAACTTTCAGTTTAGTCCTCAGCTCCTACCTCCTTTGAGGCAGGATCTCTCTCACTCTTTTTTTTTTGAGGTCCAGTCTCACTCTAGTCCAGGCTGACCTGGAACTCACTATGTAGCCTCAGGCTGGCCTCAAATTTATGGCAATCCTCTTACCTCCTCCTGCCTCCTGAGTGCTGAGATTAAAGGCACGTACCACTACACCCAACTACCCATATTACTATTATCATATAATTTATTATTTATGAGAAAGAGAGAGAATGGGTGCACCAGTGCCTCCAGACACTACAAACGAACTCCAGACAAATGTGCCACCTTGTGCATCTGGCTTTATGTGGGTCCTAGGGAATTAAACTCAGGTCCTTCTGCTTTATAGACAAGTGTCTTTTAACAGCTGAGCCATTTCTCCAGCATGCTCCCATATTATTTTTGATATACTAATATTTGCTTATTTACCAAGTAAAAGTTGTAATGGCATAATATTTTCAATAATATATTTTATGGAGTTTTATATCACCTCAATTTATTTAGTTTTTAAGCATACTTTTTAAAGAATAATAAGCTGAGATAGCCAAATTCATTAATTTTTACATTCTTAAAATTCTTGAGCCTTTGAAAAGGCCTGCTTTAATTTCAATAGAACCTAAGGCCACCTTTCTTTTTCTATATTCTCATTCTACCATATGACCCATCCTTCTTTCATTTCTCTCCTCTATCTCTATCTCCCTGTGTTTTAGCTCTTTTTTAAAAAATATTTTATTGGCCAGGAGTGGTGGCGCATGCCTTTAATCCCAGCACTTGGGAGGCAGAGGTAGGAGGATCACCGTGAGTTCAAGGCCAGCCTGAGACTCCATAGTGAATTCCAGGTCAGCCTGGGCTAGAGCGAGACCCTACCTCGAAAAACCAAAAAAAAAAAAAAAAAATTATTTATTTTCAAGCAGAGAAATACACAGAGAGAGAGAGAGAGAGAGAGAGAGAGAGAGCACGCACCAGGGCCACCACCTTGTGGGTCCTGGGGAATTGAACCTGGGGCCTTAGGTACTGGAGGCAAATGCCTTAAGCGCTGAGCCATCTCTCCAGCCCGTGTTTTAGTTCTTGAGACATTTTTCAGCCTGTAGCCCAGCGTGACCTGGAATTTTCTATGTAGTATAATTCAGCCTTGATATAACAATCTTCCTGTCTCACTCTCTTCACTGCTGGGACAGCAAGCAAATGCCTTGACAACCAGCTGTCCTATGCTGGAAATCCTATATTTTATTTCTGTTCTTTATGTTATTCATATTACATTTCCTTCTTAAAGTTTTTTTTTGTTGTTGCTTGTTTTGGTTTATTGAAACAGGCTAACCAAAAACGTACTCTGTAGTTCCTGCTGGCGTCCTTAGTGATGGGATTATAGATGTAAATCACCACACACACCTTTTAAATTTATAACCATCTTCTACCCCTTTCTTCTATTACCAAATCCAGGTGCAAACAAAGAAAATATAATTAGTCTTGTCCCCATAATTTTCTTTATATCCACATGACCAATGTTTTGTCTTTTATTTATTTTTAAATATTGTATTTATTTATTTGCAAGGAGAGAGAGAGAGGAAAAAAAGAAGAGAGAGGAGGAATGAGAGATAGAGGCACACCAGGGCCTCCTGCCAATTCAAACCAACTCCAGATGCGTATGCCACTCTGTGCTTCTGGCTTTAACATGGGTATTGGGGAATCAAACCTGGGCCTTTAGGCTTTGCAGGCAAACTACTTAACCTCTGAGCCATCACTCCAGTCCCTTGTTTTGTCTTTTAAATGCCAATAATCTGAGATACTAAATAGACTGAAAATAATGAGTTCTTAGCAAAATCAATGTCATATGTGTTTGTATGTACATACCAGTAATAAGTACAACAGAATCAATAAGTCAACATTTCTTACCTTGCCTGCATCCAGCCCTTAGGCCACAATGGCTTCACCTCGGTCTCCATGAAGGATTTAAGGTAATCCTCAGCAGACTGGCTTTTATTTGGCTCTAACTCATAGCATCCCAATTTGATCTCAACAAGGTTACATAACAAAGTTCTAAACAGATTAAAAAAAATACTGATACACATATCTGATCATAAAAATGTTAGAAAACTACATTTGAAACAAAAATTTTAAAAAGTGCACAAATATGATAATATGTTAGTTGAAGAATTCAGACATTGATGACATAAGTAATTTCTAATTTTTATTATTCATTGGGCTACATACAGTCAAACCAAACACAAAACCATTTCCTTTGATGCCTTTAATTAAGTGACCCAAGCTTGAAAGGGACATTTCTCTACCTGGCATACTTCATTACTAGAGTAATTTATAAAAAGCAATACATGAGGGGAAAAAAAAAGTTAAAAAAAGAAAAAAAATAGTAGCATATGAAAAGAGCTTATAATCAGAGTATATTAGGATCAGATTAATATTCTTTTTTTTTTTTTTTTCTTTTTTGAGGTAGAGCCTCACTCTAGCTCAGGCTGACCTGGAATTATTCACTCTGTAGTCCAGAGCTGGCCTGGAACTCACACTGATTGTCTTTCCTCTGCTTCCACTCTGGGATTAAAGGCATCAGCCACCACACCTGGCTTCAGATTAATGTTCTTAAATAAATTTTTCCTACATGCTAATCTTTGGTTGTTTCCAATCCACCCTTCCATTTCCTGTAGATTCCCTTCAGCATTATGTATTTGACTAAAAGTGAAGACTGATTAAATCTTACCTAATAGTGTCATCCCAGTGGAACTTCTTCCTTGGGCCTATGACACGTTTACCTGGTTTTTCATCATCATCATCCTCAGATCCATTTTTTTCTCGTTCTTCATCTGTTTGCAACCTAAAAAAATGAAAAACATTTTGCAAAGTTTTTGGTTTTTTGTGGTAGAGTATTGCTGTAGCTCAGGCTGACCTGGAATTCATTAAGTAGTCTCAGGGTAGCCTTGAACTCACAATGATCCTCCTACTTCTGTCTCCAGAGTGCCTGGATTAAAGGTGTGCACCACCATGCCCAGCTTCCTTTTGCAAAGCTTTAACCCAACATACCCTATTATAAAATCCATAAATACTTGAGTTCCTTGGCTGAATTTTAACTAAACAATACAGGAAACAGAGTACACTCATATACAAAATGTTGAATTTAGAATGCGTTCTAAAGTAAATAAGGTCTTCAAGCTGTAATATAAAGCCACACTCATCTTTTAGATCACAAAATACTTGTGCTGAGTTCCAGCCTAATCAAGATATCATCATTTGAAATGCTTCAATAGTGTTGGTGCTTTTTCTTTTTTTTAACGACAAGTCACATTAACTCCAGGGTTCTTCATGTTTCATGTGTGTACGCATGTACACATATAGTACACATAGGCTTTTCATGCACATACGAAGCACCCCATGAGGGCTAGGGCTATATATATGGGTGCTAGGGATTGAATACTGGCCCTCATGCTTGTGTGGCAAGTGCTCTTACCTACTGAGCCTCCTCCCGAGTTCAAGCTCAATTTTTTTTTTTGGCGATGGGGGGTAGGCTAGAACTTGTGATCCTCCTAAGCAACCTCCTAGCTGCAGGGATTATAGACATGTGCCACCATGCTTGCCTTGGCTCTTGCTTTTGATCACATCCATATATCAAAATCAACAAAGCCTTTTGCTTTTGATAGCAAAGCAATTAAGTGGGAAATGACATGTCATTAGAAATTTTTCAATTACATTTCAGTGGTGTGTGTGGGTTTTTACTTGAGGACAAAGACTAGCAGTTCTAGAGATTCTCACATGCTAGAAACCAAGCAGAAGAGGTACGTACTTGGCACACTTAGCTTGACTCCGTGCCTGGCAGTCCTCCTGGTACTTGAAAAGTTGCTCGGGCATAACGTTGCTAACAGCCAGCTTCAGTTTTTGCAGAGGTTCTCTTAAACGATCATCCTGGGGGTAGGGGAAGAATTAGCTTTTTAAGACACATTTTTACAAATTTAATTCTATAAATAGATTCTCAATCCATGAAATTATGTGTCACATATTGGTTACAGACTTAAAATATTCTCTAAATATGTACATTTCTTTGTTAGCTATGATTTTCAAAGGCAAAATGGTTATCAAGTTAAGATGATCCTATTTCCCAGTTCACCAAGTAGAGTCCTAGCTTTTCCTTGCTACACTAGTTTAATTTAGTATTACTTTTCCTGTTTTTTTTTTTCCAAGGTAGGAACTCACTCTGTAGTCCCAGGCTGGCCTTGAACTCAGAGAGGTCCTCCTGTCTCTGCATTCCCAGTGCTGGGATGATTAAAGGCGTGTGCTACCATGCCTGGCCTAGTATAATTATTAATAGTGCTTTTACATTCTTAAAAATGCTCCCATAGAGCCTGGGCTAGAGCGAGACCCTACCTCAAAAAACCAAAAAAAAAAAAAAAAAACCCTCCCATATTTTAACTAATACATTATATGAACACTTCATAAAGTGAATGATTGCATAAAGAATAAAGCCTCCATTGTTCAAAGTACTGTTTAATTTCCATTATGATGGGAAAGCAATACCAACAGACACTGCTCTGGAATATTAGAACAAATGATCTCTGTTGGTGACTACCAATAAGATGCTGGCATCGGTTCTCTCAGCTACTGTTAGTATTCGTGACTTCTGCTGCAAGTAAAAATGTAAAGGCAAGGTCAAAGTAAGTGAGGAAACTAGGAAACATTTTCTTTTCCTCTTTTATTTTTAAGTTTTCTTGAGGTAGGGTCTCTAGCTCAGGCTGACCTGAAACACACTGTAGTCCCAGGTTGGTATGGAACTCAGTGATCTTCCTACCTCAGCCTCCCAAATGCTCTTTTATTTTTTTTAACCTTCCTTCATTTAGAAATATTTATTTGACAGAGAGAGGAAAGAGAGGGAGGGACAGAGAGAAGGAGATGCAAGGGCCTCCTGCCACTGCAAATAAATTCCAGAAGCATGCACCACTTTGTACATCTGGCTTTATGTGGATACAGGGGACCTGAACTTGGGCTCCTACCTCTGCCTCCTAAGTGCTGGGATTAAAGGTATGCTCCACCATGCCTGGCCCCTCTTTTATTTATTTTTTATTTTTATTTATTTTAGAGAGAGGAGGAGGAGGAAGAAAAGGAGAGAGAGAGAGAGAGAGAGAGAGAGAGAGAGAGAGAGAGAGAGAGAGAGAGAGAGAGAGAGAGAGAGAGAGAGAGAGAAAGAATAGGCATGCCAGGGCCTCTAACCACTGCAAATACACTCCAGACACATGCGCCACCTTTGCATCTGGCTTTGGTGGGTACTGGGGAATTGAACTCAGGTCCCTGCTTTATAGGCAAGTGTCTTAATCACTGAGCCATCTCTCCAGCCCTTATTTATTTTATTATTTGAAAGTAGAGAGATAAGAGAGAACACGAGAGAGAATGGGCATGCAAGGGTCTGTTGCCATTACAAATGAACTCCAGACATATGTGCCACTTTGTACCTCTGGATTTCTGTGGGTACTGGGGAATCAAACCCAAGCAGACAAAAAGCAAGGGCTTTTAACCACTAAGCCATCTCTACAGTCCCCTCTTTTATTTTTATTATTTTATTTTATTTTATTTATTTTTTGTTTGTTTTTTTGTTTTTTCGAGGTAGGGTCTCACTCTAGCCCAGGCTGACCTGGAATTCACTCTGTAGTCTCAGGGTGGCCTTGAACTCTCAGTGATCCTCCTACCTCTGCCTCCCAAGTGCTGGGATTAAAGACGTGCGCCACCACGCCCGGCTCCCTCTTTTATTTTTAATGACATTTAAAATTTATTTATTTATTTGCAAGCAGAAAGAGAGAGAATGGGTGCACCAGGGCCTCCAGCCACTGAAAACAGACTTCAGATGCATGTGCCACTTTATGCATCAGGCTTTACTAGGGTATTGAGAATCAAACTCAGGTCTTTGCAGATAAGCACCTTAACATCTGAACTATCTCTTTAGCCTTTAAGGAGAATTTTAAAACATGAACATACTATAATTTGATCATACTCCCCTCCCATTGCTCTTTTGTTCCCTACCTCCCCCATTCCACTAAACACTCTCTTCTTCAAGGAAAAATGGGAAACTCTTATCCATAAGGGTTCAAAGTAAAAAGGAAAGCAAATATGTTGATATTTAATGGTTCTAATCAACTTATTTTCATCTTTCAAATATATAAGTATCTAAAACTGTTATCATCAAATATGTAGTTTTTCACCATTGAAACAACAGCTACCCTCTCCCAGTCTCTCTCTCTCTCTCTCTCTCTCTCTCTCTCTCTCTCTCTCTCTCTCTCTCACACACACACACACACACACACACACACACACACACACACACACACACCAGTGCTGAGAAATAAACCCAGGGACTTTAGCATGCTAAATAAGCACTTAACCAGAGCTATATCACCAACCCCACAAAAAAGGTTTTTTATTTAAGGAAAAAAAACATTATTTTGTCACCCCCATTCTTCAATTTGTCATTTTTTAAATTATATATTTGCATGTGTATAGGTACATCAGGACCTCTTGTCTCTACAAATAAACTAAAGGCATGTGCCACTTTGTGTAACTGGCTTTACCTGAGTACTAGGGAATGGGATCCAGGCGATCAGGTCTGGCAAGCAAGTGCCTTTGTACACTGAGCCATCTTCCTAGCTGACAACAGTTTTTAAAATGTGATATTTGTGGGCTGGAGAGATGGCTCAGTGGTTAAGGTGCTTGCCTATAAAGCAGAAGGACCTAAGTTCAATACACCAGTACCCTCGCAAAGCCAGATGCATTAGGTGGCACAAGCATCTGGAGTTCATTTGCAGTGGCTGGTAGCCCTGGTGTACCCATCCTCTCTATCTGTCTGTCTGTCTTTCTCTCACAAATAAACAAATAAAGTACTTGTCATGGTTTGATACAGGTGTCCCCCACAAACAATTGAATGTGTTCTGATAGATCGATCCTCAGCTGATGGCAGTTTGGGTTTTACAACCTCGATGAAGCTGTGTTGTTGGGGGCGAGCTTATGGGGTTATAAGCCAGCTTCCCCTTGCCAGAGTTTGGCACACCTTCTTGCCGCTGTTTGCAGTGCTGTGGCAGAGGTGATGTCCAGCCCTCTGCTCATGCCATCGTTTTCCCTGCCAGAATGGAGCCTCCCCTCGAGTCCGTAAGCCAAATAAACCCATTCCTCTACAAGCTGCTTTTGTTTGGGTTCTTTTTGCGCAGCAACTAGAAAGCTGACTGCAACAGTTTTGGTACCAGGACATGGGGTCATCTGTTGCTGCTGGAACCCTGATCTTGTGGCTTTGGTTTTCTGGAAGTGATCTACAGGAGGAATGTGGAAGGATTTGAACTTCCGGCCTAAGAGATGCCTCGCAGTGTTGTGAGTACAGCGTGATGGTCAGAGTTAAAGACCTGAATGTAGTGAGAACTATGGACTGTGAGGTTTGGCTTCCGAGGGTGAGAAAGAACTTGGTCAGGACTGTGCCAGAAGCAGTTTGCATGAGAGGCCTGCTGCATTCCGCCTGCCTGTGTCCTGGAAACCTGTGCAGGGTTGTGTTACGTAAAGATGGACTGGTGTGAGCAGATGGAGATGGCACAGAAAGATCTTTGGGTCGAAACTGCTGCCCGTTCACCTGCAATTGTTTGAGAGATGAAAACCATTGAGATTGGGCCAGCTGGTCTGCATTGGAACAACAGGAAGAATGCGGACTTTTGAAGTAAGGGGCCTGAATGCCTTGTTCCCCCCTGGATTAACAAATTGGTAGCCCACCTGGTTCTGTGGAGTATGGCAAATGT
>PVHP010022970.1:0-27015 GCA_004024765.1 Zapus hudsonius
CTTCTGTGTGATTGACAGCTGTCAGGTATTTTGCTGCTTAGTGAGAGGCTGGCCAGCAAGCATTCTCTATTGGGTGTTAATGTGAGGGGCAGTGAGTGAATGAGTATGTAATAGAGAGAGAACCCAATATTTGGATTTGAGAAAACTTTCAACAATTGCCTTTTACCAATCCCTGTTACTATAGTACATGACTTTCTTGAGTTTATTTTATTAAGAAGAGAAATAATATAATGCCTTTGTCTAGAGAAGAAAAGAAATGGATAAATAGGGGATTATGGGTGGAAAGAGCCTGTGGAGAGGCAAGGTCATCAATAAGAGATCAGAACACTGAATAGGGGATTTTCACACCTGTGATCTAGAAATTCCAAAGTGCTATCAATGGAGTGCTATATTTAGACACCACAGAGCTGCAGCCCAACTGTGTGCTATGCCCACTGACCAGGACTAAACTGTGATCAATCAGGACTGTCTTTATTTTCATGATTCTAATTTACATGGCTCTTCTGTGCGAAACACCTTATACTCACATCCCAAAATGATGGGCCAATTTTGACTGCTCTATTCACAAGGATGAAATACATATAGGAATCTTCCCACAAGGAAACTCACCCTAACCAAACAAGGCCTTCTACTTCTACTGCCCTGTGCTGCAGGTCGTACTCTAGTTATTGTTCAGTTCACTGCTCTCTTGCAATGTATCCCATAAATCACTTTTCCTATTCTGGTCTAAAGCAGACCAAGTCGAGAATCTACGTGTGAAGGACTTTGGGTACTGGTAGATTTAATATTACAATATAATTTTATCTGTTGAAAAAAAGAATGACTTCTGGTTGTCTCCCATAATAGTGTTTCTTGATTATTGGTGTTATCTAATTTCCTTTGGGGAATGGTTTGGGTTCTCTACAGTACATGGGACTTGTTAATGTTAAGTCAAAGTCACATATTTGAATAGTTGCATCATCCTGGTTATAAATGGGCCCTGAAAGGATTGTGCATTATATTTCTCTTCCCCTACCCCTCACCCTCCAACCGTTTTCTCTGCAGCTTGTTTAACAACATGGAAGACTAGGAATACTGGTGGAAATTTCCTCTGAAAATCTAGGGCTTTCCATGGAGTGGCTGATCAAGTTTGTAGCCAGATGCTCTATTTAGCCTTATTGTTGGTTCAATGTAATAGCCCTGTTTCTAACTGGAGCAAGAAAACAAATAAGGTTCACCTGGATAATCTTTGTGAGTAGGAAAGAAGAGATGGTGAATTTTATTTTTTTTAATTAAGATGAAGTTTGTGAGGGCCTATTTACTGGTAAATTGATAGCCTTGATTAAACTATATGGTCCCTGGAGTGCTGAGATTATATGGAGTGTATTAAGGGAAAATTAACTAGAGAATATGACATCTGATTTCTTAGCAAAGTGCTTCATGTGGTGAGAAATAATGATTGATATTACTAATTACAATTTATGCAGGAATTATTTTATTTATTTAGCTTCAAAACCATCTTTGACTGAAAGGAATGTTTGTTTCTATTGATTTTCACTTAAACTTTCTAAACTTGTCTCCTGTCGTTTTAGAGGTCAGAGCCCACCAGTTGCTGAATTTAACTTACTCCTGAAAGCTCACACTTTGGAAACCTATGGGGTGGATCCTCACCCATGCAAGGTAACCGCCCCTCACAGCGGGTCACCATATAATCACTGTTGTGTCCCAAAAAGAATTAATTGGTGTGAAGACCTGAAAGAACTCTCTGAGAACTTCTGCAACCTGGTCACTACTAATTGGAAGAAATAACTAGTAGGCTGTGGTCATGTGTTTAGGCAGTTGGTTTGATCCACTGGAGTCTTGCAGTTGTTCATGAATTACTATATAGCAGGCACACTTTTTCTAAATGAACATGCACACATTTACTCAAGTGGAAAGTGAGAGGGTCTCAACAAGTTTACCTTCAAGGCCATTACTGGTAAGAGTGTAGACTTTAAAGGGGGAAATGAGGCTGTGGAGATGGCTCAGTGAGTCAAGTGCTTGCCTCACAAGCATGAGGGCCCTAGAATGACTCACACTACACAGGTGAAATGCTGGGTATGATAACATGCACTTGTAATTCAAATGATGGGCAGGTAGAAACAGGAGGATCTCTGGGGCACACTGGCCAGCTAGTCTAGCCTAATTTATTTCCAATCAATGACAGACCCTTAGAAATTCCATGTTAGAAACTTAGTTTTTAAAATGGTGGATATATTTCTGAGGAAGGATATCCAAGGTTGTCCTCTGGCCTCTACAGGACTTCTCACATAGATGGCATACGCATTTACACACACACAAACAGACATAAGCACACACATATAGAGAAGCACCTTGGGGCTTCATAAACATCTGCTACACAAGACACACCCCACCCACTATGTCAGGGTCTACTGGAATGGAGGACAGGCTCTCAGATGCTGCCGGCGTGTGGCCAGGGCAGGACAGTGATTGACAGTCGTTCATGTTGACATATATGCATCCTCTGTTCTACCCATGTAATTGTTTAAGGATATTTCCCATCTGCTTCTTCTAGTAATAACATAAATCACCTTTTTCCATTTAATGGTTTATATTATATCCAGAAACTCGAGCCTTTCTGTGTACTTGTTGCTTGGAGGCAGACTGGATTCTGTTGCTATTTCTTAACCTCCACTTAACCTATCCATTGGGTGGCTTAGAGGTCCTTGTCTAGGCTAGGAACAAAGTGGACTTTTCTGGGCATGTTTTTATACTGATAGTGCCAGAAGTGTGCAGTTGAGTCAGGCCAAGAAATTCAAGGCTTGGTCTTACTATATTAGAGAGCTCATGGTAGTCAAGAATAGTGTGCTTGGGGCTGGAGAGATGGCTTAGCAGTTAAGGCATTTGCCTGCAAAGCAGAAGGATCAGAGTTTGATTCCCCAGCACCCACATAAAGCCAGATGCACAAGGTGGCACCTGTATCTGGAGTTTATTTGCTGGAGGACCTAGTGTATTCATTCTCTCTCTCTCTCCCCTCTCTCTTTCTCTCTCTCTTTCTTTCACTCTGTCTCTCAAATAAATAAAAAAATAGAAAATAGGCAGTCCAGGACACACTTGCAAACTGAGTGTTCAGGATTAATCTGTAATCTCAAAGGAAATCTCTTGGGCAGAGGGCCCATTTCTAAAAAAGAAAAAGCTACATAATCTTGGGTCAACTCCAAATTGGAAGTCCTACACTTGCATATTCCAATTTAGAAATTTGGTTTATGGCTACAATCAGTGGACTTGACCTGAAATCAGTTCAGAGTGAAGATAAATGAGCATGCCATTCTGCATTTATTTTCCTCAACCCAAATAGGTCTTTGTGTCTATTTCCTCAGGATTCAACAGGTACAACAACCTTTCTAGGATTCACTGCTGCAGGCTTTGTGGTATTCCAGGGAAATAAGAGAATCCATTTGATAAAATGGTAAGTACATTTTTGGACAACTGGCTTAACATATTTTCTTCATCATTTCCCTCTTTCCTTTTAGCATTTTTAATTATTCTGGTTCATATTTTTTGTGTAGTGACAAGTGGTATACATTTATTTGTCTTGTAACTTCACCATATAGAATTTATCATCTATAAATGAAAACCAATCTAGAGTGCCCTTAGTAGGGAATTAGATTTACCAAGCTGAAGAGTAACCTCAGGATACTTGGCCTTAGGAGCTCTGCCTTAAAAAGTAGGTGTGTAAAGTATCAGTGCTTTCTAACCATAATCTTCTACTGATAGTGCCCAAGGGAAGAACTTGGGATGGATTAAGATGGAATAAAGATACACATTCCTATATCAGTATTTTTGTATTGCTATAACAAAATACCTGAAGCTAGGGCTTTTGTTAAGAAAGGAGGACATTTGACTTAAAATTATGGTACTTGGAAAGTCCAAAAATCAGGATACTAGCATATGCTCAAGACCTTCTGGCTGTACTACAACATGGAAGAGAAAAAGGGATGCAGGTATAAACAGAAAACAGGTGTGTTTAAAGGAACAAAGGAAGTCAGGCTTGCTCTTTCATCACATTCTGATCTCTTAGGAACTAATTTACTCCAGCAAGACACACACAACCTACTGTGTGAGACCAGTATGAATCCCTTCACAAGGGCAGTCATGACCCAGTCATTTCCCACTAAATCCTACCTTCTAAAGGTCTCACTGCCTTTACATACCACCACACTGAGAACCAGGTATCTAGTGCAAGGAATTTTGGAAGCTGAACCATAGTAGTCTCTTGGAAGAAACTCAGAGACCAGTCTCTCCAACTTCTCTCTATTCTCTTTTGTTGAATTCTTGGTACAAACTTATTCTTTGTTGTCCAAAGTAAGAGTGACATCTCTTTTGGCAAATATAATGGGAACATCGACTCAGAATGGCACATGATTGAAGATTGATTAACACACAAAGCAAAAGTTGCAGAATTGAAGAAATATTTTAACTATTAGTTGCCCAACAATATCATGAAGGGCTGAGCTTTCATTTTCTGTGGTGTCATCCTAGGTGGATAGCTTATTTTCCAGACTCATGTTCACAAAATGTCCATGCACATGAAGCTGGCCTTCATGTTTCCACACAGTAGAACCTAAAGTCTAGAGGACAGAAAACACAAAATAAGTATAACTTTTTTTTCTGTAGGAGACTTCCTGTTATTTAGCTAGACAGAATTAGTTTACATATGCCAACCTAAACCAATGTTTGTTGAGGAGAATGGAGAGTCTTCCCCTTGCCTTATCAAATTAAGACCTCCTAGAGTCTGAGAAGAATATAATCTGCATGAATATGTGGCCTGGGGGACAGGCTTGTCAGTTCTGGATCTTATTGGTTCAGGGCTACAAGCTACTCCTTTGAACCTGGGCACCTCATTACAGCACCCTCCCTAGGCCAGCAGTAGGCTGGGTTATAAAGTTAAAAGAAAACACTAGAAGGTTGGCTCAGCTCTGTCTTCAGGGGTAGATTTGGAGACAGGCATCTGTCCCACCCTGTGGTGGGAGGATGGTCACAAGGCAAGAAAGAATACATTTTCAATTGGCTCTTTTCCCATCTTCTTTTGTTTTTCACTCTTTGCCCTACCATGTGCTTCTTGGATACATGTGAGTCTGGCTTACCCCCTCTACCCATCCTGGGTGGGAGGAGAGCAGAATACTGTTTGTGAATTTTTCTGTTTGCCTCTGCTTTATAATTTGGGGTAACTTCTGACTTTAATTACATGTGTGAATCTAGCAAGTGCACATTTCCCTTAAACTCCAGATCTACCATGTGAGTGCTTTCTCTAAACTCTGGGCCTGATACTGTAAATTGGCGCAGCCATGTCTGGGATTTTACCACTGTATTTCCCCCTGAGTTCGTGTCCTCTAATGCCAAAAGAATTTAGACACTTTGGACAGAATTATTTTTCTTATCACAAATTTATTCTAGATTAAAATCCGTTAAGGGAAGGGGGAATTGGATAGGGAAGCAGCCCAGTCACCACGTGGTCCATGAGGTTAACAAATCAACATCAAAGTGCACAGAATCACCCAAAAAGTGGAGACAAAAAGAAATAGCACACATGTTAAAGAGAAAATTCCGCTGTGCGTGGTGGTGCACGCCTTTAATCCCAGCACTCGGGAGGCAGAGGTAGGAGGATTGCCATGAGTTCAAGGCCAGTCTGAGACTACACAGTGAATTCCAGGTCAGCCTGGACTAGAGCGAGACACCCTACCTCGAAAAACCAAAAACAAACAAACAAACAAAAAAACCCTGAACTTGTTTAGCCCATGGAGGAGGATATCCAGCCAAATGGGGATGGGGAAGAGGGGCATTGGGAAACTGGGGATGGCAACTCATTGTTTTCCCATTAAATAATGTAACTCATTATGGACAATAAAAAAAAAAAAGAGAAAATTCCCTTCCTCCCTTTCTGATCCCTGTACTGAGATGGCGCATGCACAACTCACTGGCCTGGTACCATGTGTCTCCAGCCCAGCAGTCCAGACAGGAAAAAAGGCAGCCCCCCCCCCTCCAGTTCAAGTCAGGACTTAAAGATTTCTTTGCTGGGAGGAGTGGCAAGGCTCTGGCCTGGGAGTGACCTTGATAGCATGACATGAGGTCACTGTGGGAGGCCATGCCCTCTCTACCTGTGGGAGGGGTCTTCCTCCTAATCCCTTTCATTACTAGTAATTTCTCTCAACATGGGGTAACCTTGGGTGTAACCCTCTTTACTACTCAGTGCTCATCTGGATTTTTTGGTCTGTTCTTTAATACTTCTCCCCTTCTATTCTTCCTTATGCGACCACCATTTACCCTCTTAACTGTCTTCCATGGGGAAGCTCAGGGCGGATGCTGTGTGTGTCTCTTGTAAATCTTACAAAAGCACCAAGGTTCTATCTTTCATGTGTCTGTGGCTCTTCCCCAACCATTTCTCTTAAACGAATCTCATGAACTCTTCTGTGTTTTCCACATGACTGAATGTTTCCTACTTTCCCTGGGCTTATGACTCTGTTCTCACCTTCTTCTACATCCCAATTTGGATTCCTCCTTAAATAAATTTAATAAGTCATAATTTATCCTTATTGAGTCTGCTTTTTATCTTATTCCTTGTCAAAAATAAGACAGGACCCAAAATTTGGGTTCATTAATGTAGGGGAGTCCTCCTGAACCCCAGAATCTTGCATCACTTTCTTTGCTAGGTTATAGCGTCTGTTATCTAGAACTTCTGCTTTTGTTTTTACTGATAGCTTTCTTTTGATAAGCTCTCTAACTGTTCTATAGCCTATCATTAGCCTTTAATTATTTTATACTTTCTATCTTGTTCTCTCGTTCTAGAACTAGCATTCTTGGAACTCTAATTTGCCCTTAATACATCACTTAAATTCCATGCGTCTCTGCATTCACTCATAAAATAGTAGCAATTAAACATGGCTGACTTAGATAGGGTAAAGTAAATAAGGAAGAAAATAATGTGTAAAAATGCTTTGAAAATCTCGTATAACTTGTCAATGTGTTACATGGTAATCTTATCTCGTTTTCTTCTCTATATTTTCAACACCCCATAAAGACATTCCAGTGCAATTTTTCTTCAGTCCATTCCAGAATAAATTTCTTAGGGATTCCAACTTACTTGGGAATCATGGGAAACTTGGCAATGTTCCTTCCTTCTATCATAGAAGTATACAAAGCTTGGGGATGTAAAAGGATTTCTGATACTCAGGTTTCCAGATGGAGTCCTGGGTG
Organism: Zapus hudsonius; assembly: GCA_004024765.1. Classification (NCBI taxonomy): domain Eukaryota; kingdom Metazoa; phylum Chordata; class Mammalia; order Rodentia; family Dipodidae; genus Zapus; species Zapus hudsonius. Next base: position 7,234 of record PVHP010022970.1, read on the forward strand.
GTGTAGTTTGAATTATCTTCTTTGATCTCTCTCTCTCTCTCTCTCTCTCTCTCTCTCGCTCTCGCTCTCGCTCTCGCTCTCGCTCTCTGTTGTTGTTCTAGGTACACTGAAGCACAGAGATAGTCAACTTCTGGACCATTTGTCTCTGTTTTCTTTTTTTTTTTAAAGTTAACCATTGATATATCTTTTTTAAAAATTTTATTTATTTATTTTCAAGCAGAGAAATACAGAGAGAGAGAAGGGGGGGAGAGCACCAGGGGCATATGTGGGTACTGGGGATTGAACCCGGGGCCTTAGGCACTGGAGGCAAGTGCCTTAAGCGCTGAGCCATCTCTCCAGCCCTGTCTCTGTTTTCTTGTCCACATCTTGCTGCTCTTCCTGGTATTGCACTGGCATGGACCCCATCCATCCTGGCTTTTGCTTAGCATGTGTATTTGTAACAACCATGTACCTTCTTGCTGAAACAAATTGTGTTCTTACATCAATCCTTTCTCTCTCTCTCTCTCTCTCTCTCTCTCTCTCTCTCTCTCTCTCTCTGTATGTGTGTGTGTGTGTGTTTTAATTCAGCTGTCACTTTCTTTCAAATCATCTACCTAAACTATAGCATGATTGAGGCTTCCCACTTCTTTTCCCCCAGGGAAAGTACAGAGGCTTTCAGCTGTATCCTAGAAATTGAACTAAAGTGGCAAAAATAGAATCCCCTTACGTTTTTACTCATCAACAAAGTAATAAGGAAGGTTTTATTCAAACAACTCCATAAAATAAAACCTAAAGTCTTCTTTCTGAGGGCAACTCATCATTCATCAGGTTGTTGTCACATTTCTAGCCATTCAGTGTATAAGAAAAACAATTCTTTTGTAAAGATGGGTGACAATTTTTCAGTGTGATTTTCTGAGAGGTGGATGTGGAAGAATGAGGAAGCCCTTGAATTCCTATTTCACTGAGTCCACAATAACCACATTCTTCCTACTCTGAAAACTGAGCTGGCAAATGCTTATTGTTATGGTCATTAATATTCACAAACACTGTGCACTTCATGGAAGAAAGCCCAGCTGAGAGAAACGAGACAAACAATTCTAAACTGCCCGTATATCCTCTCTTGGGAAGGAAATTGCCGTGTAAGTCACGTAGGACTTTTCATTGCCATGAGATCATCACTGGTGATAAGATAATGTCTTGATTCATTGCAGCCTTGCTGGCATTGCTTAATCAGCCAGGTCCCCATGGGAAAACCAGGTACCTTGCCCAGCTATCATCTTTCATTCTCTCACACAGAGATTTCTTTTCTTAGGCCAGATGTCTGCAAATTGAAGTATGAAGGGAAGACATTTTATGTGATTGGCACCCAAAAGGAGGTCAGACGTTGTTTTTATAACTACCTTTGCCATGTGTGCTATGTAAGTGTACGTGCCTGAGACATTCAAGCCTAAAGTATTCTGTTAGTTTGGTAACCCCCTAAAGACTGTGACTTTAAATGAGATCATTGAAGCTGTTTGCTGAAAACAGTTAAGAGATAAATAAGTAAGCAGTAAATTAAGAACAAAGAGGATGAACAATGCTGACTGCACAGCTCTCTATAATAGACAGACTGGGATACACTTGAGGAATAAAAGATGGACTCTCTCCTTAGCTCTTTGTGCCAAGACACAGAGAGATGAAATAGACAAGGAATGCTTAGAATACTTATAAAGCGATATATGAACTGTAGGTCTCAAGGTGGTCCCCAACCCAAGTGCTGGGAACAAACTCAAAACCTTGCACTTGCTTGGAAAGAAAGCACTCTACCACTGAGCTAAATCCCCAAGAGTGAGAAAGCCAGGTCTAAGGGTTTTTAGAGGCGTCACCACTTAAATGTCTGGTGTTCACTGGGAAATGAATTTGGAAGAAACTATTTGCCAAAATGTTGAGCCTTTGGCCAAGCTCTGAATTTTTCAGATTTTCTTGACCTTAGATATTAACTGAACTGCTAGCTATTCAAGTATGGTAAATATGTTTTCAGATTAATTCCAGTCTCTTAGAGAGGTAGATGATCCCTAGAGTGTTACGAAGGAACATGAAGCAGGTGTGTATCAGAAAAAGCGCTTAGATAACATAGTCTGTGATGATAGCATAGTCTGTGATGAGCGAGGGAGGAGCCATACAGTTTCAGCACCTTAATGAGCAAAGTAATGTGCTAAATTACTTCAAGTGTGTGTAGAAGGAGGCAGGATCCAAGTCTATAAATACCTGAGAAATACCTTGAAAAACATAAACTGTGTTTAACATTCCCTTTCTTGTTGTTGTTATTAGAAAAAAGCCATGTTGGCATTTCATACTTCAACACCAGCTGCCTGCAAACATCTGTGGAAGTGTGGGGTGGAGAACCAGGCCTTTTATAAGTAAGTTGTTTCGTATTTATTTCACCACAGTTTAAATTTTTTTTTGACATTTTCATACATTTGCATTACATTTTGATTCTATGCACCCCTATCACCCTTCATTACTCCCAAGTCCTGTTGTATTTCTTCCTACCTCTTAGCAGTGGCTGTGTCACAGGACTACGACTCTTTAACTACCCCCAGCATTCACTATCATTAGTTCCTGGGGTGGAGAGTGGCTTTCTAAGCCCCTCTTCTGACCATAACAGAATGCTGCCAGGCCTCGTGGGCAGGTGTTCTGCAGGTAACCACAGCTCCTGTGAGTTCAGGAGTGCAATGACCTTTCACGTCTGGATGAACAGAGCTCCACAGCACTACTTCCTGTCCTCCTGATCCTATATTCTTTCCTTCTCTTCTTGTGAAATGTTCTCTGAACCTTGAAGGAGTGATAGATATGTCTCTAGGGCTGAGCATTCATCAGGCACTTATTCTCAGCATTGTGACCAGTTATGAGTCTCTACATTACCTGCCTCCCATTGCAAAAAGAAAACTTATCTGACCAGGATAAAGAGCAGAACTAATCTGTGGATATAGTGATGCATATTTAGAAGGTAGTTTAACAATACATTGATTTAGCAAAGCAACAATAGTAGAGTCTCCCTTAGGGCCTCTGGTCTCCTGAGTCATGAGGTACTGACTTAGTTTTCAGTTCTAGGCATGACTGATCTCCTGTGGAGCAGGTATGAAATTCAGTCAGAGAGGTTGGTTATCCCCATGACAGTCATGCCTCTATTGTACTAGAGGGCACATTTTACCTGTTAGGTGAAAATTATAGAATGAAAGATTCACTTCTGGGTGATATCATTGGTGACTTTTCTCTGCCAATAGCCTGCAGAGCAGCTTACAGCACTATGAAAGTGAGATAGTAGGAAGGAAGCTTTCAGCTCAGGTCCAGCTTGATTTCTCTCTATCCTGCAACCAAAGTGTGTGTACTTTTCAGAAATAGGGCCTCACCATTCAGTTCTGATAGCCAGCTAAGAGCAAAGGCAACAGTCTGTATTATGTAGGGTAGAGGGTCGGAGATTCCCTGACCAACAGCTCCCAGGAAAGTAGCTCATGCCTGGCACCGATAATATTCTTTTGTAACCTATGGCTACTAGAAGCAGAATTATCTATCTGTTTATGGTATCTTTATTCATTCTATTATTTTTTAAAAGTATTTTTGTGTGTTTACAATGCAGTAGGTGGTTCTCTTGGAGCTTTCCATATCTCCCAAGTTTTAGTTAACCCCCCACCCACACACTCTATCTTCACCTCCATTACCAAACCCTGTTCCTTACTTAACCTTTTCCAATCTGAGTGTTCTTCACACACATAGTTTACATATCACTTGTGTTCTACTTTCTCCTCTCTTTAAGACTTCTCTGGCCCACATTTAGTCCTCTTGTAACTAGTTCTAACTTCCTGTTCTCTGCAGACATTCCAAGTTGGACTCACGGTTCTGGAAATTCAAAGCCAGACTCTGCCTATGAGAACATGCTGCACTTGTCTCTCTGAGCCCAGTTATCTCACTCAATAGTTCTCAGTTCCATCCATTTCCTGTAAATTTCATAATGTCGTTTTCTTTAGAGCTGAACAAAATTCTGTTGTGTATATGTACCCCATTGTCATCATCCGTTCATCCGTTAATGGACATCTAGTCCGATTCCATTTCCTGTGTATTGTGAAGAGAGCAGCAGTGACCATGGATAGGCAATAAAATGTAGAGTGCTGAGGGTAAAGCCCCAGTAGTGGCATAACGGGGTCATATGATAGTTCTATTTTTAGCTTTTCTAGGATCCTTCACACTTATTTCCACAGTGGCTGCACCAGTTCACACTCCCACCCACAGTGAATGAGTTCCCTTTTCCTCAAATCAGGCTTTGCAAGCAAATGCCTTTAAACATTTAGTCATCTCTCTAGCTTCTGTGGTGGTACCACCATTTACCTCCTCCTTATCCCCAACCCGCTGGGGACTTCCTCTATGGGATTGCTGGAGCAGACCGTGGGGTAGGGGGTTATAAATTATACAAGAAGTAGCCAGTGTTTTCCTTGTGTATTGTTGTTGAGGGGGACAATGTCTCTGGATATTCTCCTCCACCATGGCTCTTAAAATGTTTCCAACTCCTCTTCTGCTAAGTTCCCTGGGTCATGGTGAGTGACTTTTAAGTCTGTTTTATTGTTGAGGTCTTAAGAGTCTCTGAGTTTCTGCTTTGGACTATGTTGGGTATCCTTGGTATATGTCTCCATTACCCTTTCATAAGTTATCTGACTTGCTATGAAGGTAGTCTCTTGTTCATCTTGCACTTCTTCAACAGTTTCATTTGGGCTCTCTATCATAAATTAGTTGTGGTTCATCTCCTGCCTGAGTGTCAGCCATCATCCCATGTCTTGTTTAGTCCAGGATGATCTGGAATTCACTATATAGTCTCAGACTGGCCTATAACTCACAGCCATCTTCCTACCTCTGCCTCTCACATACTGGGATTAAAGAGGTGTACTACCACACCCTTTTAAAGAACTCAGAGAGTTTTTGTATAATCTGCAGTGTTATTTAATCATCAAGGTTATCTAATTCCAGAACAAATACCAACATCAAAATAAACTTTGTACACACTAACAGTGAGCCTGAAATAAACCTCTGGAAACAACTAATCTGATTCCCACCTATTTAAGAAAATTTTATACAAATATGATTATAAATTATATGGTTTTTTGTACCTGGTTTCTTTCACTTAGCATAATATTTTTTAGCTTCATCTATGTTGTACCTTGTGTTTATACCTCTTTACCTTTTATGGCTCACTAATATTATACATTTATTTATCCATTTATCTGTTGCCAAACATCTTGGTTGTTTTATCTTTTTGTGTGACTATTTATACTTAGGAGTAGGGTTTCTGGGTTATAGGATAACCATATTTACCTATTTGAGATGCTAGTTTTGAGTTTAACCTTTTGAAAATCCTCTCGTCTTCGATGAAATAATCTGGTTACTGTCAAAAGACTATTTATAAACATTCAGTTAATTGTTTTCAATGAATATTTTTCACAAATGAGACAGTTCCCAAGTAAATTAAAGAAATACAGCAAAACTGGTGGAAGAGATGGCTCAGTGGGTAAAAGTAATTAGTATGCAAGCATGTTGAAATACGTTCAGACACCAAGTAAAAGCTGGATGCAATGGTGAGCATCTGAAACCCGGCCCCCTCCCACTCACAGCAAGATGGGAGGTGGAGACAGGAGAGTCTCATATGCTTGCATATCAGCTAGCCTGGGCTACACAGAACTGAACAATGAAGAGACTCTATCTCAAACAAGATGGAAGGTACGATCTAACAATGTAAGTTGTCCTCTGACCTCCCCACACATGATGGCACACATGCACCTGCTCTCATTCATGAACACATCTCCCACACACATACATACATACACATCATGGAAAAGAAAAGAATAAGGCAAACCAAAATGTATAATGACACTTTTATTGGAGAATGTTACATCTATAACTATACTAGGTATGATTTCTCTAGTAAATCAAAAAACAAATTGGCAAGCTCTGACTTGAGACTGAGAGACTCTGTCTCAAAAAGGTGAGTGACATTCCTGAGGAAAGCATCTTAGTTATCAGCTGGCTCTAAAGCCCTGACTCTGTTGCCTGGGGACAGCCCAGAAGCAGAAGCCCCCATTTTTTCCACTTATTTCAGACTCTAGAAGATTCCTCAATACAGGATCAGTCACTGATTAAAAGCTTCCTTTAAACCTTAGATAATCACAGTGCCACTAGCTCCAGGCCTCTGTTCACTGAGCTCAGACTAGACACAGTGAGGGATTCAGTACCTCAATGGTATTTTCATTCAAGGAAACAAACTCATATCTGTTTTGTGCTATGCACTTTCCTAGACATAAAACAACACTCCCTGTTCCTGTTTTATGTGGAACAGTGTGTAGTAGATAAATGCATTCCCTGGTATAGTTCTCATTTAGAATTTGGTGTGCCAGGGGAGCAAATATATTATGCAATATATATTAGCTCCACATACTCATTGCCTCCCCTACTATATTTATTTATGTATTTAAAATTTTTTCTTGTTTCAGTTGGCATATAGAGATTTAGGCATCATTCATCCTGGCATTTTAAAACACCATTTGTTTTAGTTGATTTTCATGCCCCCTCCTCTCCCAAAGCTCCCTCTCTCTCCATTTCCCCTTTCTCCCAACATCCTCCCACTCCTGTTTGCACGTCACGGGCAACTTTTCACCCTTCCCTCATCCCTCTTACTTCTCATCTCTTTACACTTGCTCTTGGTTATCATTCTATTTTTATAGGTTTTATGTACAATACCTACTTATAGATATTACCAGCTAGGGGCTGCATATCAGAGAGAATGTGTGACTTTGGTCTTTTTGAGCCTGAGTCACTTCATTAAATATAATTCATTTCAGGCACATTCATCTTCCTGGAAGTTTAATAATTTTATTATTCATATTTCTGAATAGAATTCCATTGTCAATATGTACCACATTTTCATTATCCATTCATCTGCTTATGATTTCATTGCTTAGCAATAAAATGGATGTGCAAGTATCTCTGTAGTAGAGTGTGGAGTCCTCGCCTATATTCCTGGAATGGTATACCTGGAATAGTATAGCTCTATTTCTGACTTTTTTGAGATATCTCCATAGTGATTTCCATGGTGGCTGATGTCATAGTGGCTGAAATGTTTGCATTTCCACCACCAGTGAATAGGAATTCCTCTTTTCCCACATCCTCACCAGCAATTGTCGTCAGTTTTCTTGATGATAGCCATTGTGACTCTGTATTAAAGAGCACATTAAATATTTGGAGATCTTGTCACAATGCAGATTATTTTTTAATATTTATTTGAGAGAGAGGAGAAGGAGGGAAAGAGTGAGACTAGGCAAGGTGGAGCCTTAAGGCACTGACAACAAACTCTAGATGCATAAACCCCTTTGTACATCTGGCTTTACATGTGGGCTAGGGAATTGAACCCAGGCAAGCAGCCGTCTTTAACACTGAGCATCTCTCCCTAAAATGCAGATCTTTATTCAGTAGGTCTTGGGTGGGTATGAGGCTCCATATTTCTTTCTCTTTTTCTTTCTATTTCTTTCTTTCTTTCTTTCGTTCTTTCCTTCCTTCCTTCCTTCCTTCCTTCCTTCCTTCCTTCCTTCCTTCCTTCCTTCCTTCCTTCCTTCCTTCTTTCTTTCTTTCTTTCTTTCTTTCTTTCTTCATTGTTTTCTTTTCTACTAAGCATTGAATACAGGGCTCCACCCATGCTGGACATGCTCTAGTACTAAGCCACATCCCAGCCCTCCATAACTTTTAAAACACAGGCTCACTAAATTGCTCAGGCTGGCCTCAAGCCTGTAATCCTTCAGTTTTAGCTTCCCTAGTGCCAAGGATTACAGGTGTGTATCGCTATGCCCATGTGGAGATTCTGTATTTCTTATAGCTCCCAAGTAATCCTGTGAAACATTTCCATGGAACACACTTTGAGTTCTCAAATTTGATACACATCAGAATCACCAAGGAGAGCTTAAAAACAACAATATATAGGACCTTGGATCCTGTCCTAGACCCAATTAAATCAGAATCTGAGTTCTCACCAAAATGTGTACATGGATGTTCATACTATTATGGTTTATAAGTTAAAATTAGGAGAAAAAACATTTTAATGGAAGGAACAAATCACTGCTCACCCGGAAAGCAAGATCAGGGCTCTGTTATGCCAACTGGTACTGTCAAAATGCAGGACCAAAAGCCCTTGTTGGGAAAGGTGTCAGAGCAATGAATGAAGCAGAAACAAAAAGAAATGACATACCCCTGCATGCTATAACATGGATGAACTTTCAATAATAAAATACCACATATTATGTGATTACAGTGATATGACATGTCTGAAATGCATAAATACATTCAAAAAGAGAGTTAATTGTTGTTTAGGGCCAAGGGTGAGGGACATAAGAAGGGGCAACAGAAGTGATGGCTGTGGGGCTCAGAACACATGTTGCAATGGGGGAAATGCTTTACTATTAGAAAGTAGTGATTAGCTTTAAAAAATTATTATGAGGCTGAAGATGTCACTCCAGTGGTTAAAGACACTTGCTTGCAAAACCTCAGTACCCACATAAAGTGGCACATGTGTATGTAGTTGGTTTGCAGTGGCAGGAGGTCCTGGCATGCCTGTTCTCTCTCTTCCTCTCTCTCAAATAAATGATAAATAACTAAGTAAAATATTGGAAAGATTATTAGCTCTCTCTTATATATATATATATATATATATATTTGTGTGTGTGTGTGTGTGTGTGTGTGTGTGTGTGTGTGTGTGTGTGTGTGTGTATGTATGGGCATGGCAGAGTCTCCTGCTACTGCAAATGAATGCCGGATATTTACACTGTCTTTTGGGTTTGGCTTTGTATGAGTGCCATGGATTCACACTTTTGCCAACAGGCTTTGTAAGCAAGTGACTTTAATTGCTGAGTCAACTCCCCAGACTCAGGGATTGGCGTTATGATCACTTTATTTAACTTTGTGAATCACACTAAAAACTACTTAAGTGTGCAGTTTGAAAGGGTGAACTTTTTGATATGTAGATTCTATCTCAGCGCAGCTGTGATTGTAAGAAATGTGAATCTGGAATGAGAGCTGGCAGTGCTGCTAGTGCTGACAGCTTCTGGGTGATGCTGAGACGTCTCTGTGGGTCGCCATCATTTTTCCAGTCCAGTGACTCTCCAGGTAGGAGCTTTACCAGCATTCCGTGAAATTTATTGTAAATACAGACTCTAGGTGCAGGCACTACCACAGACTTATGGAATCAGAAATTTGTCTCTTACAAAGTCTTCTGGGTGATTCTGAATCTCAGAGTCTTGAAGCATATATGTTATGAGTTTTCATTTTAAACAGGCTCTCACTATGTAGCTCAGGTTGGCCTCAAATCTGTTATCTTCCTGCCTCTACCTCCAAAGTGCTGGCATGACAGATGGATACCATCATGCCTGGCTTTCAGCAGAATTTTAAAATCCAGAGATAAGACAGAAAATCGGATTTGTAGCCCATTTCCTCAGCTTTTATCCTGTGGTCATGGTAATTTACTTAATCTCTCAGTGCCCTAATTTCCCAGTGGGAAAAAAATGTAAATTGCTTCTTTCTAGGTGAGAGCTAGGAGGATAAAAAGAATTAGTACATTAAAGATGCTTTGAAGTACATAGTCTATAGTAAGGGCTAGTAATAAATGCTCTGAGCCATGGTTTCAGTGGGAAATTGTTCTGTCAATTCTAGACACGGGCCTCTTGGATCACTGTTTATTGTCCCTCTAGCACCCAACCTGACCTCCATTCTCAGTCTGTGGAGTAGCAGGTGTCAGAGGGGAAATTAAGGTTGGAAAAGGGGAAAGTATGCTCCCACAGAGACTATCTGCATTTCCTTGTAAGGTCGTGTGTTTGAGTATAGCCATACTTCAGGGTTGGAAAATTGGTGTAAAGTTGTCTTTCGTGTGTGTGTGTGTGTGTGTGTGTGTGTGTGTGTGTGTGTGTGTGTGTCCTTATTCAGTTTGGGTTTCAAGGTGATACTGTATTTATAGAATAAGTATCTTAGTTGTGATGGTTAATCTCTGGTTGTCAATTGGACAGGATTTAGAATCACTGTGGAAACAAATCTCTGGTTGTCTCTGTGAGAAATTTTCTACATTAGTTTAGTTGATGTGGAAAGACCCACCCTAACCGTGGGGGTCACCATCCTTGGACTCAGTTTCTGCACTGTTGAAAAAGGAGAAAGCAAGCTAACCATGAGAATTCACCTCTCTGTTCTGCTTGCTCACTGATGAGCTGAATTTGAGCAGCTCCTGCTGCGATATCTTCTCTGCCATGATGGACTCTACCTTCTGGGACTGTAAACTGAATTTACAGTCCTTTTCCTTTTCCTTCCTCAAGCTGTATCTGGTTGGGTATTTTGACCCAGCAATCAGAATATAATGGGTGCTTTAAGGTTCCTTTCCTTTCTACTAGATGGACAGTTTCGGGAGCAATGGTTTTATCTCTTCTTTAAAAATGTTCAGTAGAATTCAGCAGTGAATCCTTCTAGTCAATATATTCTTAATCATTGGTAGCCATTTTTAAACTACTGATCATTATGGGAGTGTTTAAATTCTTTATACCCTCTCATAGGTTTCATTTGGGCCCTCTATGAAAGCCAGGGGTGGTTTATCTCCTGCCTGGATGTCAGCCATCATCCTCGCCAACATCTATTGTTGGTAGATTTTTTTTTTTGACATTCTGACAAGAGTGAGGTGGAATCTCATTGTTGTTTTCATTTGCATTTGTAATTTGTTTTCAAAGTATTTTCTAATAATTCTCTGGTTTCATTAAATTTGTAGGAACCTCCATTTTTCTTCTCTAATTTTATCAATGTGGGTCTTCTTTGTAGGGTGTATTAGTCAGGGCTCTCTAGAGAAACAGAACCAATAGAATGAATTGTAGTTTTAAAAAAAGGATTTGTTGTATTAGCTCATTGCAGTCCCAAAATTACAGTCTGCAAGCCCATGCATGAGTCAAGGAACAAGTAGATGATGAGTCCACATGGCTGGATGCCTCAGTAGTCCCAACCCTTCACTGAAGGCCTCCTGGGGAGCCACTGGTCTTCAGTCCAGGTTGGAAGGCTGAAGAAGCTTGGCCCCAATGCTTATAAAGAGATGCGTAATGAGTACCAGAAGCCAGGCAGGCACAAAGCAGGGGGAGTGAGTGATTTCTTTCCCCTTTATATAGCCTTGGGGGCAGGGTCTTGCAACCCTTTCCCAGATTTGTTCACTCCTGAGTCTCTGAAATTTCCTTTCTGCACTGCTCTCCTAGGAAGGCAAGTTCACTTCTAGCTTCCTTGAACTTCCTTACATCCAACCTCCTACTGAGTGAGCTACCTTCCTGTGAACATCCTCAGAAACCCATCCAAGGTTACTAAAAAGGTCAAGTTGACAACAAAACTGAAGCATCACATAGGGTTTTCATTATTGTTGTTTGTTGTTGTTGTTAGCTTGGGTATAGTTTGTTAATCTCATGTATTGTTTCAAAGAACTAAAACTCTTTGAGTCTAGTATTAGCCTTTTAGTTTCTTTTTCATTCATTTCACCCTAATCTTAATTACTTCTTACTTTCTATTGCTCTTGGGCTTGGATTGCCCTTGCTTCTCTAAGACCTTGAGGTACACCAGTAGGTTATTTCTTTGATTTTTTCATCATAAATGTAAATACTGATGTGTGCAAATCTATTCTGAGGACTGACTTAACTATTATTCAAAGGTTCTGGTTAGTTGTTTTATCATTTTCATTTGATTCTAGCATTTAAATTTCCTCCCTAATTTCTTTAATTTCCTTCAAGAGAATATGGTTCAGGGCTTGGGGTTTAGTTCAGTTGGTAGAGTGCTTGTCTTGTATATGAAGGGCCCTGGGTTCATACCCTAGTATCATAAAACAAATAAATGTATTTGAATAGTTTTGGTAGTTTATCTTGTTATAGATTTCTAGTTTTCCTCCTCAATGATCCTATAAAAATACAAGACACTGTTTTGATTGTTTTATGTTCATAATCTTATATGAGGCAATTTCTGGCTAATGTCTTACCCGGATGTTCAATAATAATATTTTTTAATTTTTGTGTGTGTGCGTGCATACACACACATACATACACACACACGGGTGCATACATGTGCCATGGTGTACATGTGAAGATCAGAAGACAGCCTTGGGTGTTATTCCTCACTATTCACCTTATGTGATGCAGGATCTCTTCACCACTGTATATACCAGGCTTGCTGGCCCATGAACTTCTGAGGATTCTTCTTGGTCCTCATCCCATAGTGCATAGCTGTGCTGGGAATGCAGATACGCAATACCATGTCCCACTCTGTGAATTCTGGGGGTACAAACTCAGGTCCTCATGTTTGTGCCCAAAGTGCTTTACCTACTGAGCATTCTCCACAGCCCTAATTATGATTTTTGAGATCATATTTGAATATTTATGGGTATAGTATAATATTTTGATATGTGCATATAATGTCATGATCTAATCAGGGTAATGGATATTTTTATTTCTTCAAATATTACCATTTCTCTGTTTTGGAAACTCATACTGTTTCAGTTATTTTGAAGTACAACATAGATTGTTATAATCAATAGTTACTCTACTATAAGATAGTGACATAGACCTAATTCCTCCTATTTCTCTGTGTTTGGGTTCTCTTATCTTATCAGCATATTAATTGTATAAATTAGTGAGAACAACCTAGCATACACTTACTAATATATATATATATATATATAATATCTATCTATCTATCTATCTATCTATCTATCTATCTATCTATCTATCTATCTATCTATCTATCTACAAAACGTGTGTGAAGTCACAGTGATCCTCCTATCTCCTGGCACTATAGGCCTGTATCACTACACCTGACTAGCTTGGGTTTTTAGTACTTCCTCCAAGTGTAGGTGGTATCTGTCTAGGTTGGAGAATTGGTTCATTGGGTTCATGTAATTTAACTAGCCACCTCTGTTATTCCCATATTTCCTTCCTTCCTATGGTTCTTGTTTCCAAATTTCCATTGTGGTTATGTTATATAAAATACCTGGCTAAACTCATCTGTACCTTTGAAAGAACCCATGTGTCCTAGCCATCTATCACATGGGTTCTTTTAGAAGGTTCAAGGTCATAGTGACACAACAGCCTGTAGTGCTATAGTGACATGGCCTTGGTTTTCTTGCTTAGGCAACACACAGTGAGATCTTTGTAACACAATAAGTGACCTTTGGGGTCAGGAAGCTGATATCTGTTGCTTATAATGAACACATAATGAACTTGAAAATACTATATCACAAAACTATGTATGTCCTCTCTCAAAAAGAAATCAGAGAATGATTCCTTTTGATCATCAAGGTTGCATAGACCTTTTTCAAGTCATAACCTAGGGATGGACATAAAGCCAAATGTGTGGGTTATGACCATAATTCCCAGAGAATGAAAGGAAATAACATTATGCAATATCAGTAACTGCATCAGATTGCAATGCACATAAAGTAACTATTGTTTGGGGGAAACTCGCCTTCAGTTCCTCCTGTGTATGCATGCTGAGTGACCATGCGAAATGGAATTTTTTTCTTGCAGTCAAAATATCTTATTACCACAGGTCTACTGAATGTCCTGCTTAGACCCCAATATCACTATCACATCTGCTTTTCTTCTTCTTAAAGGTATGCAAAGTCCAGTCAGATCAAGACTGTTTCAAGCAACAAGATATTTTTTAAAGGAAGTAGATTTCGATATAGGTGGGTAATACTGGTTCCATTGTGGTATGTTGGGTTGGGGTGGGACCTTCATTTATATTTGCATGCTTTGCTTATAAGAATTTTGCTATGCCCACGTGTTAGTCTTCCATTTTCACTACATTGAGTTTTTATGCTCACAGGGCATGTTCAACCTCTGTAGTAACTTCCTCTCATGGAAGAAGATAAGGTGTGGACTATTAGAGCTATTTCAAGCATAATTGTATGCCCTCTCTCATTTCCTTGAAGTGTCTGTTTGTATACATTGAATTTCTATATTTTTAGTGGTAAAGTTGCCAAAGAAGTGGTGGAAGCAAGCTCAAAAATCCAGAGGGAACCTCCTCAGGTGCACAGGTGAGTGGAGTGGTCCCCTATGGCTAGGATGGTTTGTATGATGGATAGAGGCATTTAAAATCTGGGCAGCATGCATGAAGTCCTGGTTTAAATCCCTAGCATAACAAAAAATAAAAAGCTGACTTTTTCAAATCCTCTCATTACTTCAGAAATAAAGGAGGATACCCTCATCTCTCTAGAAATCTGCCTCACACAGATTTAGCAGTGCTATGGCTTGAGTACAGGTGAGTTCCTTCCTGAGTCACTCGCTGTACAGATGGATATGAAGTCCAAAGAGCTCTATGGCCAAGTAGGGTGTATCACATCACCTGGATGGCTCCTGGCCAGCTCTGTCTGCTTTGATATCCCAGCTCCCTGTCACTCTGTCTTCTTAGAATGATCCTATTGCCATGGTCAGTCTTGCTGGTTTGACTTCTTGGTTATGTCATCAGGGAAGAGCCTCAGGCTCACCCTTCCCTAGGATATCAGCTGATAGTCATGTTTGATGGGCATCTTTGGAGGAGTCTCGGGTTATTATGTCATGGAGCAATAAAATAAAATAAAATGAGCGGAGACACACAGTTTCAGCAGATTCAGGGACAGTTTATTAGGAAACGATATCCTTCCAAGGGACACAGTGAACTGGAGAAGGGAATAAGTTTAGCAGTTCAAGCAGCAACATTATACAAAGGATCAGGGCATTTATGTCACCTTATGTGGTTCTTTGGATTTTGTATAGCTCAAGCTTTCTTTCTTTCCTGCTCCAACAGGGCCCTTGACTTTCAAGGACTACACAAGGAAAAAGGAGCATACCCAATTGCTCAGAGTACATATCTATAAGGTGACAGTTTATGGTACATCTTAGGAATTAAATATTATTTTAACTGAATTGACTTCATATGCTCACAATGTACACACATCCTAAATCTCCAACATATTAAATATTTCAAATCTAAACATTCTCACTATTACACCTTTAAAAGGAAAAATCATCATTAGCTAAATTCTTTTTTACTTATTTTTTTAAGTTAGAATACGACATAATGGGTTTCATTATAACATTTTCACATACATAGGTCATTTTACTTTATTCTTTCTTATCCCCACCTCAGACCACCCTCCCAATACCCTCCCAGCCCTGCTCTTGCTGGCCTCCTTTCTTCCCCCAAATTGTCCCTACTTCTGACAAGTTTAATTCTTCAGGGAATTTTCCACATGCTGGTTGGCACCTGTTCTTCTCTTCTCATCTTTGGAACCCAAAGGTGTTTCTTTTGTGTGCAGATTTGTTGAGTCTCCTCCACTTCCAGGGTGACCAAGTGAGCTGGATGATACCCCCTTGACACCTGGATTATGGGCAGAAGAAGGAGGCAGTGTTCTCAAAGACAGAGCTTCAGACCAGCTTGACAAGGGCATTTAAAGGCTAGACTCTCCCAGGGAAGGGAGCTGAGCAGCACACAGCAAGAGAGTTCATGAAGATAAATGCAAATTTCCATTCATTCCTGCTTTTGTGTGGCTCTTTAGGGAGCTGTCACATACTGATCTGCAAAGGTTCTCTCTCTCCTTCTTTAAGAAGAAAAAACCCGAAGAGTTAAGAAGATAGAAGTCCTTCTGTCTTTTTGTAGTATTTGAATGTCTGTCAGGCTGCCCATGGATGAGAAACAGTGTTAAAATCCTCCTCCCCCCTGTCCCAAATTGTGGTCATTCAGCACAGCAGAAAGGCAGACAAGGGAATAATAAAACACACCATTTTGACATTTCTAGACTCTTTGGGTAGGAAATAACCTCAGGGATCACTTGGTTTGTTGCTTCTATTTTATTGACAGACATTGAGTCATTCTCTTAGGACTCAGTTGTGACCAAGATGTCTGGTTCCTGTGACCTTTGCAGTGACAGCATCTTGGCCGGAGCAGTGGTGACATGTGACACTTTCATGTTCACAACTTCTTCCTCCTCAGTCACCAGTTTCATGGCAGGAAAATATTACTCTTGACAATAGTTTTTAAAAATCTTTATTGTCTTCCTTTATGTGGCTGCCAAAAGAAGGAGTGGTGATTGTCAGGTTTAGATTCACATTAGAGGACTCTCAGACAGTGGTTTCTTGGACCAAGGTTTTAATTAATAATTGTGAGAGAGTGGTGGAGTTTGGAGCAAGAGGGAAGGAGCCTCCAAAGCAGGAGCGAAAACAAAGGTGGAAAAGGAACCAGGGCCAAGAGGAAAGGGGCAGAGCAAGGCAGAAGGAAGAAGGAAAATGAATGGAGAGGGGATGAAGACAGGTGGAAGGAAACCCCGAACCAGGGCTGAGGACAGGGGCAGAGAAAGGGAAGGAAGTGCTGAACTAATGGCTGAGAGATGTAAAGGAAGGAAAGAAGGCAAGATCTGTATTCCACCTGAGGTTTGGGGAAGGAGGACTGACCAGAGCCTGCAGTTGCTAGGCTGACTGAACCCCCTGCAGAACTCCTTTAGGGAAATACGACTCAGAGTGAACAAAGGTGGCAGCTGGGAGGAGACTGTTTTCATCTCAGCTCAGGTGCAGAAAGGCTCAGTTAATTACCATAATGGCACCTAGAGATTCCAAGTTCTCAGACATAGAGCAAACATGGAGGGGGGAAAGACGACCTCTTTTAAGATCTCAATTATCATAATAGGAGGTAGTTCCAGAGTCCCTAGCCTAGTTAGAGTAAGGCTGGTTAGGAGGGGAGAGAAAGGGAAATGGATAGGGACTCAGAGACTTACTGTAATGAGGTCTCTTTTGGTAGGCAATATCCACAAATGACTATTAAACTATACATGGAAACGACAAGGTATTAATTAATCATCTTTCTTCACACCTGAGATTCTACTCCTCAAAGCATAACAGGGTCTCAGACTCCCATTTCTGCTAGGTGTGTGTGCCCATAGAGAGACAGAATCTAGCAGACTGAGAGTCATATCCTAGGATTATTATTTTCCTAGAACAAAAAGAAGTAGAAATTCACTTTGGGGCTAGCTCAATGCTATTTATTGATAGATAACAAGGCATGATCCTAAGCAAGGCAAGATCTCCTAGGCTGGTTCTTTGGAAATAATGACTAGTTTATTCCACAAGCTCCATTTGATAGGGCCTACATCTCAGAGAGCCCAGGGGTAGATTTATGAGCTACCTGGGTGGGCATAGAATATATGAAAGAAAGGGAGCAAAAGGTGAGTGTGCATCTAAATTTGAGGAACAGTCCAGGAAGGCTTCAAACAGGAAACATTTGATACCATTTCCAAGGATTGGTTGGTGTGGTTTTTACAGGAAGCAAGGGAGAGAGTGAAATGCCAAACATCACTAACTGGTCTCTATGCCTGTCTCTTGGGGCAGACAGCTGGTCTACCTACAGGAGGCAGTTCAGACAAGCTTCTAGAAGTCAATAGTTTCAATGAGACATCTTCAACTTCTTTGCTACCTGATACCTGACACAGCCACTGATATGCCCCTTTCCACAGGAGAACCAGCACTGAGTTCCAAGGCTAGCTGATGAGGAGGGTATGAATGGGAATATTAAACACTGAGCATCAGACAACACAGAAAGATAGCTTGTAGATACAGAACAAATGTCATCTGTCCAGCAAGAATATTTGGTGGTTATTGAATGGCTTCAAGCCACTCTTTCCATTCATCTTTTTGAGTGTCTATTTCAGTGTTATTGATGTTTTTCTTGTGTCTTTTTAAAATATTTATAATGTCTGGACCTGATGACATCTGGGGATTCTTCACTTTCCTAATCTCCCCTTCCTTTCCCATTCCTCCCCTTCCTCCCTTTCCTTCTCTTCCCTTCCCTACTCTTCTCCTCCCTGCCTTTCTTCCCTTTCTTTCCCTTCCCTTCCTGTTTCCTTCCACTAGATTTCATGGGACCTGTGGACCTTGCTCAAAACTAAATGATAAACAGGGCAATGTATTTTCCACTTTCTTCTGGCCTAAGACACAGTGTCCATAGGCAGCGCTCAGCTTGGGTAGCCACTGAGCAATAGGAACCAGTACTTTTGATGAACACTACCTCTATCTGGCTTGTGTCTGTTTTCAGAGTCAACATTACTCAGAGCCGCAGTTCACACTCCTTGAACAAACAACTCATCATTAACATGGAGCCCCTGCAACCCCTGCTTCCTTCCCCCATTGAGCAGGAAGAGGAAGTTCCCCTGGGTGAGGGTAAGTCAGATACTTTATTCAGAGGCTTGCTTCTGAGCAATGAAGAAGGATTATGGATAAAAACGATTTCTGAAATCATATGTGACAAAAGTAATGATGTTAGCATGGACTATACATGTACTGTACATAAAACAACCATTACCCATGGGTGGCTATATAAAATTTGGTTTAAATTCACTAAAATTAAGAGGCCATTTTTTTGCGGTCACTCTATCAAGATTGTCACTGTTTCTAGTCCATGTGGCTGGTGGCTACCAGGTTGACTTTGACACTGAGAACCCTTTCGTCACTGCAGAGAATTCGAATGGAAGCCATACTCAGAATTAAATGGTGGTTATACAGAATTCTCCATGTGCCCTCCTATTTCTTCCTCTCATTTTCCTAGCTTCTTGTTTCCTTTTCCACAGATATTCCACCTGATAGATTTTTTTATTTATGAGATGATGTTTTATGTATCTCATATTGGCCTAGAACTTGCTACAAAGCTGAGGATGTCCTTGAATTTCTAATCCCAAGTGCTAGCATTTACACAAGTGTGCCACCATGCCCAATTTTATGTAGTACTTGGGATCAAACCCAGGGCTTCATGCATGCTGAGCACTCTACTCACAGAGCCACATCCTTAGACAGAATAGGAGAAAGCTTGGCAGGTTTCAGCCAAAGATAGAGGTCCAGAGGGAACCAGAAGATGCCAGACACCTGATATCTCATTCTGGCACAAAATGAAAACGCCTAACTTGGACTAGAACACATATCTGGCTGACACTGTTCTACATCGCCCCCTGCTGTCCACTATGGAACATGCCACGACCCGAGCCCCAGGTATGGGCTGAATCTATAAAATTCATTCTCCAGATTTAGTAACAAATTAGATTTTTCCCGGCCTACCTGAATCAAACACTATAAAGGTGGCATGCTGACATGCGTTCTTTCTCTGTTCGGATCCTCCACTTTCTGAGATTCTTTCAACCTCATTTGGTGTGGCCTGAACTTCCCCCCCATGAGTCTAGGTCACCCGCCTCACTCAACTGCCTGACTGGGTGGGGAAGGGAGACCTAACCCTGTCTCTTAACCCTAGTCTCTCCACTCTGTCTTATGGTCCCTCAATTTACCACGTGTGGATTCCCACTCTGGATCTGCCATGTGGGCTCTCCCACTTTCTGCACAGGAAAGCTCGTGGCCAGTGCCAAGTGTGTTCCCCTTTTTCAAGCTCTCAGGTTGTTCCCTAGCTCTCAGCTTCCACGGGCTCAAAGGCCTTCTACTCTTTCCTCAAAGCTTTCCATGTGTTCACAACCCATTCTGATCTTTCCTTGGAAGCCTGTTTTCCCATGGATGCCACATACCCAAAGCTCCATTCTAAATGCACTTTCTAAGCCTCAGTTTCCCTAGCTTTCCACGTGGTCCCCAGCTTCAGTCTGGCTTTACTCTATAAGAATTAGTTTCTCTCTAACTTCTACTTTTCTAAGTTATGTTTTCCAGATAAAACGTTGTAGTCTTCCTTTCTAAACCCCATTTACCTTTAAATAAACTCTACAAATTGTGATTTCGCCCC
>PVHP010022971.1:0-27817 GCA_004024765.1 Zapus hudsonius
CATGAGCCAAAAAAAAAAAAAAGAAAAGAAAGAAATCTGAAAAGAAGTCCAAAGACCATTTCAGATATCAAAAGGAATAATGTAGGAGCCAATATAAGAATAGTATTTATTATTTAGATACTAATGCTTTGCATGAGGTAAGAGCTTTGTGTTGGTACTTCTCTTATTGTTTGGGAGTTTTGCCGAATTTAATGAAAAACAAAACAAAAACCACTTGCCTAATGAATGGAAGACTGACAAATTATATTACACACCAAGAGGAATGCTTAAATTGAAAGAAAAACCAGAAAACTCCTCTCTTCAGAAAATCTCTCATGCATCAGCCAACCAATTTTTAAATGAGAGATGTATTATTGCTCAAGTGTGTCCAGGGATGATGCCTTTAATTGTTGTGAAATCTGACCCAGCTTGAAAGAACTAATCTACTTGAAAAGAAAAGGGAGTTCTCTATGATTCTGCCACTCTAATTAATGAGAAATAAACAATAACCCTTTCTGCCTCAAAAGACTTTCCACACATCGTGAAACAACCTTAACTTGCTAGGTGCAAAGAGGGAAGAAGGAAAACAGTACCCTCTGGAGGTTAGTGAAGCTTTTCATATTGTGTTGTTTGTGTTGGACACAGTAAAGCATGTTCAGTCCTGGGAAGAATCTCTCCAAACATGTTTTCATTTAAGAGTCAATATCCATCCAAGAAACACTTATGGAACCTGCTGCAAGCCGGAACACAGAACTCTGGCTTGGAGTTGAAGACATATCAGGGGTATCACTTCCTTTCCCCAGGATGATTATTTCATAATCTAATATAGCCTTGAAATAAGTGATTAAACATAAAGATTATATTAAATTGGAAAATTCAACAATGGAATACATTGGCAGGTTTTCTTTTAAAAATGCCTTTTCCTTTCTTAAACTTTATGAAATCAGAGCAAAAAATGCTTAATAAATGAAGTCCTAACTGCCTCCTTGACTCCAGCCCTGAGGGTGCACCTATGTGAAACAAAGGGGAAAATGCACTGCCTTAGTTAGGGTAGAACTGAGCTTATACTTCAGTATAAGCTATGTCTTGTGGTAATCACATAGGTGCTGTCGTTTAGGGACTGCTACATGGGCTATGGCCTTGTTGAAAGTTTGCAAAGCATCATTGCCCCTCATCTGGCATCACACTTAGGGGGATCAGAGGGGTGGCTTAATGCTACAGGTAGAGAACAGAGTAATGATTTTAAGTTCAGAACTCACCAGATCAAAGTGCTTCATGGCAGACATACCTCGTTTCATATCATATCAAGATCTTCTCTTTACCTGTGAAAAACACATTAGCAAGTCTTCCAGTGAAAAATAGTTTACATGTGAAAAAATTTTGGAACAGATTTATACAACAGGCATTAGATTGTTTTTGTTGTAGTAACAAAATACCATACAAAATAACATCAGGGAGGAAAGATTTATTTTGGCTCATGGTTTCTGGGTTTCAGCCAATCATGGTGGGGGAAGTGTGGCAGAGCAAAGCAGTATATATCACAGGGGCCAGAGAGCAGAGAGAGGGTGACCTTTCAGGGTCTCCTTGTAGGGATTTCAACCCTGCCATACATTGACTGGTCTCAGAAGCTCTCTTGAACCATGTGAAATACTCTTACTCCTCAATCTTGTCACATTCATGCTTGTAAAGCCAGTATCATGTAGACAATGCAGCTACATTCTGTTGTCAGCTCAGGATGGACCCCAGCTGACCAGTGGCCTTTGTATACCTTGTTTGCTGAATCTGTGAAAACCCTTTCCTAGGCAGATGTTTTTGAGCTGAGAACCCCTTCTGTGTTGTTGCCCCTTCAGGCCTTTTTCTTTCAAAAGAATTTGCGTTTTCACAAGCTAGAGACTTCAATGGATTATGTCTTGCCCTGAGGGCATCTTTCCTATTGCCTCCAGCAAAGAACAGTAGGCTATTTTTAAAGGTGCTAATCTCTTTAACAACTCTAGCATCAGTGTACTCATTGTGGGAAATTTCTTGTGCCTTTCCTCACCATGGGACATTGTTTTTTTTTTAAATTTTTCTTTCTTTATTGATCTTTCTCACTGTAGACTTGGAGAAGAACAGTCAATGGAAGTCACACCACTGCTAGAATGCTGGACTGTCTTGAAATCTCCTCTGCCAAACATGGTTCATTTCCTTTAAATTCAACCTCACTCAAGTCCTCAGGACATGGGCAGAATGCAACCAGATTGTTTTCCAGAATATCACATGAACTGCCTCTAGCTAAGTTCCTGATAGCTTCCATATTCCCCTCTGAAACCTCATGAGTGGGACCTCCCCTGTCTGTGTGTCTCTCAGCATTCTGGTTTCCCAAGATCCTAACAACAAAGAATGACTGTTTAAGCTTCTCTAGCCCAAAGTTCCAAACTCTCCACATTTAACCCAAAGACTACCTCCAAAAGCCTATGTCCCATATGGTCAGATTTACCCTAGCAACGACTCCACTTCTCAAAACCAATTTTCTATGTAGTTACTCTCTCATTGCTGTGAACAAATACCTGACCAGAAGGAACTTGATGAAGGATAAGATTAATTTTGGCTTACAGTTTCAAGGAGAAGTTTCATAGTAGGGAAGGCATGGTGTCAGGAACATGAAGCAGCTGGTCACATTATAGTATAGCCAGGAAACAAAGGTGAACAGAACATGGGCAGGGCTATAAAACCTCAAGCCCACCCCCATTAACACATCCAGCAAGGTTCCACCTTCTAAGGGTTCCACAACCTTCTCAAGAAGTGCCATGAGCTGGGGATCAAGTATTCAAACACATGAACCTGTGGGGACATTTTATGTTTAAACCATAATACATGTACTGAGTTAATCTGCACCACAAGATAGGAAATATAATTTAGAAAATGGAGACAAATAACTACCCAACATTGCACTGTTACTAAATGGCAATACCGGCATTTAAACCACATGGTGCAGCTTTTAAGCCCATATCTTGATTTGCTTTATTTAATATCTAGTCATCTTTTGTATAAAATTAAATATAATTTTTTATTATCTAGTCAATGGGCATGTGATTTGTTTCTAAATTTTTAAAAACATATTTATTTAAGACAGAGTGAAAGAAAGAGAAAGAGAGAGAGGAGAGAGAGAGAGCCTGTCCAGCCACTGCAAACGAACCCAAGACACATGTACCACCTTGTGCATTTGGATTTATGGTACCAGGGAATCAAACTCCAGTTCTTCTGCTTTGTAGGCAAATGCCTTAACCACTAAGCAATCTCTCCATCCCTGTTTCTAGATTTTTGCTATGGAGAGTCTTTGTATAGATTTTCTCGAGTATGAAACTAGAATCATAAAGTATGTACGTACAGTCACATCATAGTGACTGATAATCTCAAATAGCTCTCCAAAGTCATGTGAAAGAGTCCATATCATCCCAACATATATTATAAGATAGTACAATGCATTCTCATTGCAATCAGATGTCATTATTTTAACATAATCAAATTTATTAATCTTTTCTTTTGTGGTAGTTCACTTGAGGGTTTTTTTTTTTGTTGTTGTTGTTGTTTTATTTTGTTTGTAAAGGTAGGACCTTGCTGTAGCCCAGGCTGACCTGGAATTCACTATGTAGTCTCAGGGTGGCCTCAACCTCATGGTGATCCTCCTACCTCTGCCTCCCAAGAGCTGGGATTAAAGACGTGCCACCACATCCAGCCATTTGAGGTCTTTTTAAAACAATTCTTCCCAGCTTTGGGACTAGAAAGATAATTCTCTCATATTTTCCTCCATAATTTCTAATAGTTTTGCCACTCACATTTAAATTTCAAATATATTTTGATTTGATTTTACATTTTTATGTCCAAATCCATAATTTGCCTAGAACTGGTAAAAGTACTTCCTATTTCTTCTTACCAGAAAATTCTTTAATTCCTATGAAGTATAAATACTTTACTCATTAAGTTTCTAAATTTTGATAATCCAATTATTGATAAAAAGTTTTGGGTTAATAGACATTGTTGGTGGAGAGTAATTAGTGTAACTTTAATGGAGAACAATTTGTCAATTTCAAAATTATAAATGACCCATATTTCCACCTCTAGGAATTCATACTACAGAAGCACCTGCACGCAGGTGTTCCTCTATCATTGCTTGTATTGAAGCATTAGTTATAGCAGTTACTGTCTCATTGCTGGGACAAACACCCAACCTGAAGCAGCTTATGGGAGAAAAGGATTTATCTCAGGCTTATAATTCTGAGGTGAGGTTTTATCATGGTGGGAAAATCATGGCACAAGCAGGAAGTTATTACATATCTGGGTGGAAGTAGTCTAAGTATTGGGCTTGGAGCTGGGCTAATAAACCTCAAGGTCTTCCCCCAGTGACACACGTCTCCCAAAAAGGCTTCACCTCCCTGTTGCCACCAGCTGAGGATTGAGTATGAGGCTTAATCATAAGCACATGAGGCTATGGGAGATAGTGTACATTCAAGCTGTCACAATTATCAACCACCTGGTGATCAGCGAGGTTAAATCAATTATGCATAATGTGCTGCTGCTTAGAGAGCAGAGAACAGTGCTGCCTCCACTAAGATGCACTGTCAACAATATAAAAGTAAAGCTAGCACATAAACGGGATGTTATATACTTTCATTTTATAGAATGTGAATTATTTATATAAAATATCTCTGGAAATGGTTACAAAGAATAGAAAGTATTTGTCCATAGGAAGAGGAGCTAGGAAACCAGCAGACTGAAGGGAGCCTTGCTGCCCTTCCTTTATGTAGCTTGAATGTTATTTAATACTACTTGTATTACCCACTGATTATTTTAATCTTAATTGAATAAGAAAGTGGATGAATGAGCACAGAGACAATTTCTGCTTTCTATTTAAGGAGTTTACTGTTTAAAAGGTGTAAAAACAGCCACAAAAATAGTGATAAGGTGATAAAATAGGATGGCAAGTGATCTCATTGTGTTTTTATCTGTTAATGTGTTAAGAAAAATGTAAAACTGCCATACACGTGTTATTTTTTCTCATGATTATGACCATATACATTAAATGATTGTTGCTTATGACCATTTATGTTATGTATGCATTATGTGTGTGCATATTTGTATGCATGTGTGCAGGTGGGGGGAGGGCCATGTGCACATATGTGCACATGTGTTTGGAGGCCAGAGTTCAACATTTTCCATCTTCCTCAATTGCTCTCCACCTTGGTTTGAGATAGGGCCTCTTACTAAACCTAGGCTCACTACTGCAGCTAGTTAAGCTAGCCTACCAGCCCTGAGGATCCTTCCTTCTCCACCCACCTAGTGTTGGGACAATCCTGTACCACAAGGCCAAACATTTGCTGGTTGCTGGGGATGTGAACTGAGGTCCTCATGCTTCTCCCTGAACCCTATCTCCAGCCCACAACCATTTCTTATCTATTCTTTCAGAGTTCCAATCTTGAAAGAAAGAGGCAATTTCCCATTAATTTGGAACTCTCTTAACTGAATAAAAAATGAATTTCTGGAAAAGTTTTGGGAATGTTGGACTTCAGGTTAGGGCTTAAATAACATTATCTTATTTGTGCCATACCATTTCAGGGTATAGTTATTACAATTCTGATTTAAATGAAGAAACTACAGAACTTACTGCTTCCCACTCAGAGTGCCTCAGATTCTCCACTGGAGATAGAAGTATACCTAATCTGGAGGTCCTGTTAAAAACAGCTGGTCATATGCTCACCTTTCTTTTCTTTTTTTTTTGCTTTAATAACAATTTAACAAAATCAGCAATTAGAATCTAGAGGCTCTGCAGCCAGCGACCGAGGTGATGGCCCTTGGCTCAAGCCTTACACACCTGCTGATTTCTCCAGCAGTGACTGGGCAGGCTTTGTTTTCAGGACCCTACAGATCAAGGTTGTAGTAATACTGAGTGGGCATGAAATTTTAAGTAATCACTTCTCAGGCTCTCTAGACTTGTATTTGAATAACTAGGATGTTCTTACAAAGCAAATTCCTGGTGCCCACGCCAGACTTAGCCTGAAGCTGTGGATAGTTACTGGGAACCTCCATTTATGATAAGTTTCAGGTGATTCCTTTGTAAAGTAGAACTGATTCTTTATGCAAGTTGGAAACATGAATTGAGGCCTCTGGATTTTGCTGCTTGTCTCTGAATCTATCTGGACCTCTGGATTCCTCAAGCCTGGACTTGGACCATGGTCTCTAAACTCCCTCTGGCCTCAAAGCCAGAGGTTCCTGACACGAATTTGGTAAGGGCTGAGTTCCAGGCACCCTGCCTTCCAAGTTGCTCTGTACCTCCTCTTTGTCCTTGTTTAGAGCATATTCCCTCCTTGCTGAGGAGGTTGGCTGTGAATGGCAATTCAACAGGATATAAGCTGTTTATATCTAGAGGGTTATAAGACCCAGTGATTATATGGGAAAGGCACAGTGCTGGCTGTTGTTAGCTGTGGGGGGCATATGGGGTGTAAAACGAAGGCACCAAAAAATCTAATTTTTAATCACATTCCTGATGGGTTTGGGCAAGAGATTCAAGTTCTGTGATTTTTCTGCTTTTCAGTTGGCATCACCCAGTGGTCATCTCTCAAGCTAAAGAGCTGGGGAAGACTGGGGAGAGAGGCTGAGCATCATGTATTATGGCTACCTAAGTCAACAGCATCCTTACTGCCGTGTTCTCCACACTGTGAACACCGCCTCTTTCTGTCATTTATATTCTTTTTCTGAATGTTCTAATAGAAAAGTGGTAACCATGATACAAACTGATCATTTTGATTTTTTGACTCCTTTGCCAATTTCGACTATAATTCAGTGATGACTATAGTTTCTCTGCAGATTATATAAATCTTTTTCCTTTTAAAATTCAGTGATGAAAATGCTAGCTTAATACTTTTTAAATTTATGCCTCTCAATATGAGGAAGAAAGGCAATGAAAAGATAGTTTTGTATGTGCACAAAACTTGTCTTGATCCATGTACCTTCCATATAACTACCTCCAATTGAAGGATATCCAGATCATAAAACCAGTTCATATTCCAGTATCTAAGCACTTGAGGCCTTCATAGCTAAGAAGTGAAGAAAGGAAAGGCAGAACCCTTATTTGTATAAGCTGGCACAAGACATAGCTACACTGCGTATCAGCTCAGAGTGAAAGTAACCTAGCTCTCTTGATTTGACACCCTACATCCCTTATGTAAGGCAAGTCTTAAAATTATTTTCATTTTTATGCTTACAAAACAATAATGTTCCATGTAAAATTATAGATGTAAAGAAGTAAACAAAAATTGCATATTATCTCATCACCTGGATGTAAATAGCTGGATACAGGTATAAATACTGAAAATCACTGTTAGCATTCTGTGGTGTTCATTGCAAATATCCGTGTGTGTGTGTGTGTGTGTGTGTGTGTGTGTGTGTGTGTGTGTGTGTTCATATGCAGACATAATACAGACCTGCTATAGCATGAATGGAAGGCATTACCTGAGACAGTCTTTCTCAACCTATTCTCTCTCATCAGGGCCAACAAAGTAAATAGAAAAGGTATAAGACTTCATTAAAACCGCTTGCTTCTCAGGTTTCCCACTTCCTTTTATTTTTGTTGACTCCTGAGCCACTATCCCCTTCTCATAGTCACTTTAGACCTACCTCACCATATCCCTCTTAGAAGAATCTCCTGTTCTGACTTCCAGTGGCCCTCCAGGGACCCTCCTGTGCCTCCTCTTGCCACCAGGCTGCTCATCTGTGGGTAGCATTACTATACATTCTCCCACCGTCGCTGTCTGTTAAACATCGTTCCCCACGAGATACTCCTGAGACGTATTTATGCCACTTTTGCTTTCTAAGGAGCCGTGCCCTCTTTGACCTCCAAGCCTTCTCTCTATTTATTATTCCCTATTTCTGGAAGACATTTCTTGCTCTCCCCTTGTTCACACACATTACTTAGATCACAATCATGTATCCCACCTCTGGCACCAGGATTTTATTTAATACCCTAAGCCTTTGCTGATATCTCAAGTCACTGTGCATATCAGCTGTGTTCCTCCATCATGTGATAGAAATATGTGATAGAAATATGATTTTTAAAATTGAACCTTTTCTGAGGGCAATATAAGGTTACTGGACTTTCACTTACAATTGGGGATTTAATTCAAATTTAAGTACTCAATAGTGAGGGTCTTTCAACCCAAAAGTCACCATGGAATAAATTTATATCATCTCTTATTTATAATTTATAGCATCTTTTTTGAGTGTTTGATATGTCTTCATGAGGCCTCTGCTATGGACTGTCCTTCCCAAATTCAAATGTTGGAGTTCTAACCCCATGTAACTCAATCTGGGAAGTGTGCTATGCAAGCTTGAAGGCCTGAAAGAACCGGAGACTTTCCAAGTTCAGTTCCCCAGCAAACACATAAACAATTGGACATGGCTACACACCTCTGTAACCCCAACCCTGCAGAGGGTGGAGACGAGAGAATCACTAGGGCTTGCTGGGGAAACATGGCATTTCTGAGTTGAGTGAGAGACTCTGTTTCAAGGAAACATGCAGATAAGGGATAATAGCCAGTTTCTGCACATGTGCACACACACACACACACACACACACACACACACACACGCACACAAACACACACACCTTTCACTGCTGAGCCATCTCTCCAGCCTTCCTTCTTAGATTTTTTTTTTTTCGAGGTAGGATCTCACTCTAGCTCAGGCTGACCTGGAATTTACTGGAGTCTCAGGCTGGCCTCGAACTCACAGCGATTCTCCTACCTCTGCCTCCGAGTGCTGGGATTAAAGGCATGCACCACCACACCTGGCCTTCTTAGATATTCTTATTGCTGGCATCTATTGGGCAACTTCTGTATGTCACCTTTGTCACAGCTACTCTGCAAGGTAGGCACTATGATTAAACACCCACTTCACAGGAGGCTTTGAGACGCCAGTGATGGAGCTTGCAGTGTGGCAGGAACTGACTCAGGATGTCTGACCCATAAGCATCACTTCTTGCCCACTCTTGATGCCTTTGTGGAAACTAAGGCAACCTCATGAGAGGTACCAGAATCCAACCCAATTTGCCTTCATCCCATTCAGGATAAACACACTTGACCTGTACAGGCCATATGCCAAGATCAAGGTCCCAGAACCACATCCAGGACCTAATGCATTCTTCATACATTGTAGCAATGAAATAAGCAATGCTATATGAATTAAATATAATAATCTTAATTCTTTATTCATACCCAAGATATGTTTTGTTGCTAAATTTTATAATAATTTTAATCATCAACTAAGCAAAACTGGAAAGAATGTTGGAAATATATAATTCTGCTTATATTCCAACAGCCTAAGCAGAGTTTGTAACTCAGCCCATAGTCAAGGTACAAATGAATCGTTTTCCTGGGTCTTTTCCTTGACTAAATAATGCACAAGATGATCATTGTCTGAGAGCAGTATCACGATGGCTTTTATTTTTATTTTCATTTTCATTTATTGATTTTGTTTCTCTTTCCCATGAATAATGCATCCTTTCAGAAGACATCCAAATTCTCATTATTTGGCACACTGAATAAAAAGGTCTTTATTTTGAGCAGTTACAAATCCAAATTATGTAGTCAATGTGTTTTTAAACTGTTTAAATATGTATTTACATGCTAAGCTGAGACACTATTGAATTTCTTTGCAGAGGAAGTGCAGTACAGTTTTCAATTGACCAAATATGTGTTCACTATAATGAAATTGCTTTAAACGAGGCTGCTGTGGTTCATTTGGGGGAAATAACATGTTTAAATATGGATATAAACAGCATTCTCGAGCAGAGCTAGAAGGGGCTGTGGATGTTTAGGTGAACGCCAGGCCCTTAAATGCTTCACACAGATTGATGAACACTAATGCATGGTGCCACTCTTCCCAAGGGTTCTTTATGTATAATCAAATGAGGATCTAAGCGCTGGCCTATCTAAACTGTTCACTCCTGACTCATTTCCCCCAGAGCAGGGAATTGGCTGTGTTGTGTTAGGGGCTTCTGAGAATGGTGCTTACTGAAGGAAGGCTTCAGCTGAGGAGGAAGGGGAACATGGCATTTCAGGAGTCTGGCCATATTTTCTTTGGGGACAGGTCTGGCATTCCTACTTTTACATGGGGAAAAGCGCCACTGGAGGAAGATGGTTCTTTGACACATACCACATGAAGGTGATACTCATTCACACCAGGGAAGGAAGTTTTAGGAACCAAAGAGCACTATTTCTACCTGAGAGGAGTCTCTTTGGCATTCTCCAAGGCTTTAGAGAGCTCGGTTTTCTTCCTGCCCAGTTGTAACATTCTACTGTTTTCATATTTACTTTTTGAAGTAGTGATATCCAAAGAGAAGGAATGAATGGTGCTATCTATCTGCAGTAGTGTCCACGAAGAGGGAGAGCCACTTAGTTTGCAGGTGGTCAACAAAACCTTGGTACTTTGGGAAATTACTCCGTGAAGAAAAACTCTAAAGCCATGAAGGAACTCAACAGTTTATATAGTAAAGAGCCAAACGCTTGCTTTCTTGAAGATTATCTCCCTTGTCATCCACACAATGTGAATCATCCTTTGTTTGCATTCTGGAGACTCAGACTAGAAGATTCAGATGTGGGCAGCATTTTTTTGGGGGGGAGGGGAGAGATAATTCTAGGAGCCATCATGAGAGTAATGGGGACATAAGACGGGGCAGCCAATCAAGGTACTGCTCCAGGTAACTGGATCTGGAGAGCCTGAGGGGTGATGTCAAGCAGGCCTCTGTGCTCTGGCATCCATGGAGTTAGGATGCTGAGTTACTTTACACGTGACTCTTTGACTATTTGCCTATCCAATTAATTGTCTACCACCTCAGTCCCTGGATGAGAGCGGTTTCAGTAGGTTACTTTCTGGCCCTTCTGTTGTCTGGAACCCCAGTCTGTCACCCTCTCCCTCAGTCTGGCAAAGTCCTCGTACAGATCATGGGGTTTGCAGGGTGATAGGTAAGGTACAAATAGTGCCTGCTCCAATCTTGTCTTGATTAAATATTCATTTGCAAACCCAGACCCTCTTGTTTAAAATGACCTTGCCTAGGAGTGAGGCAGAGAGGCTTTGTGTTAGAGGGAGAGGGTATGGTTAAAGCACCAGGACATCCACAAAACAGATTTACTTCCAGCTCAGCAGGAGGCCGCCATGTTTCTGTAAGTGTTGATTAAACTGTTCCCCCATGGTGGGTCCCTTGTTTGTCTCATTCATGTTGTTCTCATTTACCTCCTTTTGCTTTGGGAATTTGCCAGCGTGGAACTTGTTTCAACGTCTCCACTGATTAGATACGAGCTTATGTTAAGCTGGAAGCCAATAAACATTTGGCTAGGGAACTTGTGGGCTTCATTAACCCAAAACAGGGTTTTGGACTAAAAATGCAAATAGACCCAGGAAGGTTATGATGAGTGTGTAAACACTAGACACATAATGGACTGTCCTCCTCGGGCAGCGGACTCCACTCTTGAAGCTGATATCAAGGAAAGTCCTCATGTTCCTCCATGTGGAGGCTCTGGAGGGGAGAATGGATGTGTGGGTCAAAAAGCAGCATGTGTAGTTGAAGGGCTCAAGTTTAGGAGTGAAGAAAGTTAGATGCAGATCCTGAGCAAGGTAAGTACTTTATGACCCTAGCCAAGGTACTGAAACCCGCTCTCATTTCCCCGAACATCTGGGTAACAATTCGACATCTCAGGTGATAGGGTGGGTGAGATAATGACATCACATCTAAAGACCTGAAGAGGGTTGGGCTGGTAAGATGTATTCCAAAGAAGTTATGTCCCTTTCCCTTGGACTGTCTCTCCTGCTAGAAAGCTTTTCTCTCCCTCCCTCACTCCCTCCCTCCCTTCCTTGTTTCTACTCCCCCCCCCACTCCTTCCTCAGAATGAAACTCTTCCTGAGAATGAGCTCTGGAGATAAGTGAGGGCTGCCCTTTAGTCTGTGGTAGGGACCACAGAGGTGCTTCTGCCTGTATTCTTTCTGACAACTGGTCTATGGTTGGGCCGCCAAGACTTAAGTCTTACAACTATAGCCTTTCATGTATGGGATGATGGACAATGCTGTGTGCACACTGCCAAAGCTTCTGGGGCGAAATGTTACCATAAAGCCCTATTGTGGGGACTGGAAACAGAAGATTTGGCATCTAGTTCAGGTGATGACCCTCACTGATGTTTTGTCCTTGGGTCACCTCCCAAAACCTTACTTCTTTATCTGTAAATGGGCTTTGTAAGACTTTGAACCACATGAGATGTTAACCATGATATGCTGATGAGCAACAAAAAAATCAGTAAATGACAGTATGTGTTCTTTAAGCTCATCTTATGTTATTGAATCCATCTGACACTGAGCAGGATGCTAATAACAGAAAGTGACAGGTTTCTAAGAGAAAGGGTATATCCAGGAAACAGACAAGCTTGCAAATAAGAGCAAGTCTGAACTCTACCTCCTGCAGGACAAGGCTCAGCGATATATACAGATGGGATAAAGAAACAGGGTGCCCTAAAGAATGAGGAAAAGTAATATAAGTAAGGAACATACATACATTTCACGGCTCTTCATAGGGCACAGGTTGGGAAAATGGTAACTTTAGCATGATCTGAGGAAAGAGTTGGTAAAGCAATCCATTACATTGCTTACCATAATCTGGAGTGCTATGGCCAGGTGGCATTTTGAAAAGGGCCTTTTTGAGACTGAGCCAGTCTAGGGATACATAAATATGGATCATTCATGAGTCTGAGAACCTGGGGACACAGCCACAGTGTTAGGATAAACAGATTAGAGACTTCTGGAGTGGAGTGAGGAGGATCCTGCCCTACCCACGGGCCATACAATCCATGTATCAGCAATGGTTTCCAGTACACAAAGAAGGGAAATGTCTAAGGTGAAGGCAGCCCACAACACAACCAGCAAGATGCTGACAACATAACCTGGGCCAGCTTGGCCCTCAGTCTGCAGACAGCGCCAACCACAGTTGTTTTCCTCTCCATGAGGAGTACTTCACATAGAGCCCCTAAGAGAAGGCTCCTCTTTAAAAGACCACCATGCAAAATTGAAAAGGGATCCATCCCAGCAGATGCACAAACCACAACGTAGAAATGACGATGTGAAAAACCAAAAAAAAAAAAAAAGAAAAAGAAAAAAGAAAAAGCAAAGGAAAAAATCAAACCCAAAGATACTGAAATTGTTGGATTGTTGGAAAAAAAACATGCAAAAGCTTTTTTCTTAAAAAGTAACCAATGAATTCAAAATGAATTCAAATAAATGGATGAATTAAATTTAAAAATACTTATTCAAGCCTCAGATGTGAAGTTCAGCAAATGTTGACTGAAAAAAGAAATAGAAATCTTTGAGATAAAAAGTTAATAAATCAAGTGGCAAAGTCAATGGAAAGCCAAAATGTTAGAGCAGGAAGAAGAAAGAATATCAGGGCTTGAGGACACACTGAGTAATTATTATTTAGATAACAATAAGGAAAACAAGCAATCATGACCAGATTTTCCCAGCATCTGGAACACAATTAGGAGGTTAGACTGAAAGCTCTCGTGTAGATGTAAGAACTTATATATGGATCAAAGCCTCAGAAAACCTGTTCAATGAGATCATAGCAGCAAATGATCCAATATAAGAAAATAAGTTGACATCTAGTAAAGGAAGCATTTGGAACCCCAAACAGACTCTGCATACTATAGTAAAATTCCAACAGCAACAAAGAATGCTTTCAGTTACTTGTAAGTCAATCCTACAGAAAAGCAGAGCCCACAGAAGCCAGAATAACAGAGCCTACAGAGCCCAGGAGAGCATAGATGCAGCACATCAATAACAAGCAATGATAATTGAGGCAGTAACAAGATGTCTCCCAGCAAAAAATAAAACCATGATCAGACAGATTCACTGCCGAATTCTACCTGCGTCAACACCAATGTTTCTAAAACTATTACATAAAATAGAAGGGAAAGGATGTTATCAAACTCATTCTACAAAGCTCATATTGTCTTGATACCAAAATTGGATAAGGACACAGCAAACAAAAAATTAGACCAGTTTTACTGATTAATATAAACAAAAATATTCTCAACAAAATACTTACCTACTGAATTCACTAACACATTTTTTAAAAAATGTGTTTAATTCCAAGAATTCAAGACTAGTTCAATATATACACACTTATTAAATGGAATACAGCATAAAAATAGAATCAAGGACAAAATCACATGATCATCCTAATAGATACAAAAAATCATTTGACAAAATTCAACATTCCTTTGACAAAATATCTGAAATTTGTTTGATAAAATCTTTGAAGTTGGAATTTGCTCAGCTGTTAAAGGTACCTGCTTGCAAGTCTGCTGGTCTGGGTTCCTTTCCCCAGCACTCATGTAACACCAGATGCACAAAGTAGCATATGCATCTGGAGTATGTTTGCATTAGCAAGAGGCCCTGATGTGCTTCTTATGTGTGTGTGTCTTCTTACAAATAAAAATGTATAAAATATATTTCTTAATATATATTTTTATTTTATAAATAGATAAGAAACTCTGAAAACCCTGGAATAAAAAATAGGAGGAATTATCCACAAGATAGGAGTAGGGAAAAAACTTCCTGAACAAACCTCCAGTAGCCCAGGAAGTGCAGCAATCACTTAACCAATGGGATCTCATCAAGCTTAAAAGCTTCTTTACAGACAAATGTACCATATTCAGAGCCAATAGACCACCATCAAGCTGGGAAATATCCTTTTTGCCAGCTATAACACAGAGGTCTAATATCTAGAACTTAAAAAAAAACTCAAAAAATAAATAATAATAAAAAATCAAAATAATAAAAAAAATCATAAAATGGGGCATTGGTCTCAATAGAGAATTTACCCAGGAGGAAACACAAATGGCCAATCCTCATTTAAGAAAGTGCTCATCATCCTTAATCATCAGGGAAATGCAAATCAAAACTACAATGAGATTCCACCTTACTCCAGTCAGAATAACAATCATTAAAAAAATCCAACAACAATAGATGCTGGTGAGGATGGGGGGGGAGGAACCCTCATTCACTGCTGGTGGGATTGCAAATTTGTGCAACCACTATGGAAAGCAGTGTGGAGAATCCTGAATAGAATGGACATAGAACTACCAATGGACCAGCTATCCCTCTATTAGGCATCTACCCTCAAGACTTCACACCTCAGCATAGAGGCATTTGCTCAACCATGTTTATTGCAGTTCAATTCATAATAGCTAAGAATTGGAATCAGCCCAAATGCCCATCTCTGGACGAATGGATATCAAAGTTGTGTTAAATTTACATGATGGAATTCTACTCAGCTGAAAGGGAAAAATGACATAATGAAATTTTTTTAAAAGTGTATGGATTTGGAGCAGATCATACTTAGTAACTCACACAGAACAGAGAGTCAAATGCTGCATATTTGTGCTCGTACGTGGTTCCTAACCAGGTTAAGCTTAAACTCTAAGCAAAACTGACAAGTGAATTGAGAGAATGTAAAAGGGGATGGAAGGAAGGGGCAAAGGATTGGGAGGGTGGGAGGACTTATACAATAAACTAAACCAATAATGAATCAAAACCATAAAATCCTTACTTTCATACAGTAAGCTCTTGAGGAAGCTGTGGACATCACCTGGTAAAAGAGGCCATGATTAGAACAGGAGGAAGCCTAACCCCATGAAAAATTGAGCAGACCTGCAACTCCCTGACCCAGTCATTGGTTCCTTCCCACACTGAGCTGTTGATGAAAGAGACCCATGAGGTCTCCAAACAAGACAGGTTTCTGTCAAAGATCTTGAATACCCACCCAAGGCCAAAGGTAAGATCCTATTGCTGAAGAAAGTTATCACACAAAACCAAGAGACAATATGAGATTCAGAATGGTAACCAGCTCCCAAATGGTAGCATGTGTAGTGCTGGTAGGAGCTACATGATCTGCCAGAGGAAATTGGTCAATGATATTTGGAGAAAGCAGAGACCACTGATATAAAATTCAGACTGATGTCATGAGAATGCTGAACATACTGCTTTATGGGAGAGACCAGCAAGTCGAGAAGTGATCACTCGTACAGTAGTGACACCAAAACTTAGGGGGATAATCAAGAGCTTTTAAATTGGTCAAGAGATCCAATCAGAGACAAAGAACCCTTAACTGGAATTGGGATCCAGGGCAAGCTCTTATGGCAACCAAAATCTTGGACTCCAAGGGGAACTTTCCACTACCAGAGAGTTACAGAAAAGCTACACCCAATAGTATTTTGACAAATTAGCAATGTGTGTCTCATTTAACCTATATTGATTATACTCTCCGATGGAGATTCTGTTTATATTTTTCAGAAGGCAGTGAGAGAGTTGTGGTCAACCTAACTCTACCAATACGACATGGGATGATGGCCAACATTCAAGCAAGAGGTGAACTACCCCTGGCCTATCATCTAGGCCTCAAATGAAACCTATGAGAAAGTGGCAAGATAAACAAGAGACCTATCATCACAGAAAGTCAGATAACCCAGGATAGGTCATTGAGACAGACACCAATGATACCCAACACAACCCAAAGCAGAAGTCCAGAGACACTTAAGATCTCAACAATAAAGCAGACTTAATAACTCACCCACAATGACTCA
Organism: Zapus hudsonius; assembly: GCA_004024765.1. Classification (NCBI taxonomy): domain Eukaryota; kingdom Metazoa; phylum Chordata; class Mammalia; order Rodentia; family Dipodidae; genus Zapus; species Zapus hudsonius. Next base: position 16,635 of record PVHP010022971.1, read on the forward strand.
GGGAACTGAGTGGAAGAAGGGGCAGAAAGTTTGTAAAAGCCATGGTGGGGGAGAATATCCAGAGACATTACCTTCCTCAGCAAAAACATACAAAGTGGGGGGAACCTGGCTACCTCTTGTGCTAATCATAACTCCCTACCCCTTGGACTGATCCAGTAAGCCCACCAAGAAGGGCCCCCAGTGGGTTGGGACAGGGAGGAGGGAAATGGGGGTACTGTCATACTAGGAAGGTCATTGAGAAAACTTAGAACTACCTTATAATCAAGCTATAATATTTCTGTCTATGTAACCAAAGGAACACAAGTCAGCATACAATAAAATATTTGCATACCCATGTTTGTAATGTCACTGCTCACAATGGCAAAGTTCTATGATTACTCCACATGCCCGTCAGTGAATGAGTGAGTAAAGAAAATACACACACACACACACATACACACACACACACACACATTGAGTATTATTAAGCTATAAAGAACACAATTGTGTGGCCTTCAGAAAAATGTTAAGCAAAAGAAGGTAGTCTTAGAAAGACAAATATTGAATATTCTCTCTCATGTGTGAAAGCTAGATTTTTGCAAGGATATGAAACTGAAGGGGATTGTTTGGAAAGAGGAAGCGGATAGAGGAGGGAGATCAGAATAAACTACATGGTATGAATGTAGGAAAATGTTATAATGAAACCCATCATTTTGCACAGTTAATATGAGCTAATTAAAATTAAAATTCTCTAGAAAAAATATAGCCTTTGCTCTCTAATGCAGCTAATATACCTCATACTTTCAGATAGTGACATCTCCAAATGCCACGTCTTTATGGAATATTCACTCATCTATACATTATTTCAGGAGGAATGGCAAAGAGAAAGTTCATTTCTGATATTTGTCTCAAGCACTAAGAGATTTTAATTGCTTTTATAGCAAGTGGTTATACTCTGTTAACATAAACATGAGCCAGAATGTTATTTTTAACAAATTCTTATTCTACTTATTATTATGGAATGTGGAACATTACCATTTCTCCTAGAATACAGGAGCAAATCTGAGCTGTCTACCTGATCTTTTAACAACAGACTTGATTGCACCTATTTCATTCACTGGTTCATTGTCAGGGGTTGTTGACTTTTTGTGCTATGCTTTGGTTGGTTTGTTAATGATTTTTAATTCAAAAGCTTGAGTTCTCAGTGTTCATACAGATGCCTGAATCCATTCACAATGTTAGTATTAGAAGAGCAATTTAGAATTTAGCATGGTGATCTTACATGAAGAAAAATATTCTGAGGCGTGAAAAGCTTTCCGAAAGTAGTCAGAGGACATAATGGCATGTGAGGAGTTTGAATCTGCCACATTCTCATTAGTTAGAATATTAGCAGAAAGCATGAGAGGCTGGCAGGGAATACCTGACCATGAGAATGGGCTTGGTTCACATCGATACCCAAGTGTGAGCAGATAAATGAAGATACTTTCATTAAAAGTCATCTATACCACTCTCACCTAAGAGGAAGAAATAAAAAATATTGAACGCTTCAAAGTATCTTTTGCTTCAGATCAATCAGATGAATTAAATGTTTTTATTGTCTGATCTTGCTGGCTGAAAAGAAAAAGAAATTCTAAGAATTGTCATATACAATTAAATCAGAAAAAAGCATCACTTTCCTTTTGAACTGTTTGCATATTTGGTTCTGACAGGTCGAAAGTCTCACAGATATAAAATTGCCTCCATATTTGGTTATTCTCTATTATATTTCCTACCTACAAGTAGTTCTGACTAATTGTACTCCCAAGTCAAGACGTGTGCTTCCTGAATTTAGATATATAAGTCCATTCTTTAAAAAAATTACCAGTAATCCAGATATCATTGCTAACTGATGCTATCGATGTTCAGAACTCAGGGGGTTAGGAGATTTAAAGCAGAGATTCTACTAAATTAAACTCCAATAACAGGTGATATTATATTATTTAGATAAGGAGATAGTAGAGACACCTGTGAATTTGAAATCACTACATTTTTTTAGAAATTTACCTCTTTCTCAAGAAAAAAAAGCTACACTATAAAGCACGACAATTTAATAGGTGGGTTGGGAGATACCAGAACACACACCCATGGAAAGGCTTGGGAATGCTCGGGGAGTTGGGGCACACTGTTGAGTGGAGAAGTAGGGAAAATTGGGAGTAATGTTGACTCAGGGAAGCTTTGATCCCCTGGTTCTAACCCTCAAGGCAGTCATATTTGGAGGTAAGAGTTCATAAAAACATAGAACCCTCATGAGAAAAGTCTAGCACTCCCTTGACTTTTCTGCCATGAGGACACAGCCAGAGATGGCTGTCTACTCGGCAGTTTTGATATAAAACTCTTACAGCTCTTACTCCAAAAGGCAGAAGAGATTGTTTAGTCTGAGCCAAGGATGAGTGAGCATGGCCCAGGAACACAAATTCAGGTTGCTCTGAATGACACATTTAACCACAGAAATGGGCACATCAGCTTTCATTTGTCATAGAACAAAAGACAGTCATAAACCAATGCATTTGCCAAATTGCGACAGTAAACACTGAGAGAGGGTTCAGATGCTATCTGGTGACATCCTTAGTTTTTGAGTGGTGCAGGTAGTTCTCTCATTTAGAAAAGTCCAGAACAGGGTAGAGCTTCTCAAGTTCTCTGCGGTGAAAAACCAGTTTGGGTGTGGTTTGTTCTTTTCAATATGTTATAGACCAATACTTTGATATATGGAAAGTAAACGGAAAACAGTATCTTAAAGACGTTCCTACATGGGGATGTAAGTGCTCTATGTGTGTGAATTGTGTGGGCATGTGTATGTGTACACAGGCAAGTAGAAGCCAGAGGTCACTAACCTCAGGGTTTTTTTTTTTTGGAGACAGGGTCAAAAGAGATTCAGCTAAGATAGCTAGCCAGGAAGCACTAATGATCTGCTTACAGCCCCAGTGCTAAGATCACAGGCACAGACCACCATACATTTTCATGGGTTCTAGGGATCCACACTCAGTCCTTGTGTTCGTACAGCGAGCACTTCACTCCTTGGGTCATCTCCCTAATCCCAAGTCCAAATTTTAATCACTTGATTCAAAAGGCATAAAATCACAAATTGCAATAATAAAAATTTTCTTACATGAAGTTACTTTATCAAGTATCATCATCTTTCTAAACTCTAGATTTTTAATTTTGTTCTTATCCCACTGTGGTCCTGGAAGTAAAGGTTCTGTAGGTGAACACTAAGTCCATGGACCACCACGTAGAGTAGTGTCAGGCCAGAGCCTGTGGATATAGTTGATTTTCATCTGTGACACAGACCCAGCCTGGTCCTGTCTCAGAACACGCATGTCTGCACTCAGGAGTGCTTACTTGCATGATCTTGTCATCAGAAAGATACTGTTAGGAAGTATTCCACTGCGAGGAACATGAAATGAGCTCAGAATTTCAGAATTTCCAAAACAAATTGTTCTGTGTGAAAACGCCGATGACAGGTACTTCAAGCCAGGGGAACTAATGTCTTGACTCTATGTCTAACTAACATGGCCGGCTAGTCACTTCAGGGGCTTTGGGTAGGTCGTTGACAGAGTTTGTCTCTGCTAGAAACAGCTTGACTTTCAGAGAACTGGGGCTTGTGGCAGGCCATCCAGAGACTGATATCACTAATTAATTTGGTAAAGTGACAGATTAAATTTACCAGATGACTTCCAAGGACCTGGAGCAGGCAAAATGAGGAAGAGATGGTGACTCAAGAAGCAAAAAGTGAAAACATAAAATCCTTAACTTTCCGCCTAAATGATACAACAAACTCTGTGATCTCTATAGGTTGGGTCTATTGTAGGTGCCCAGGGTGCAAAGATTAGCAAATCTAGTTTTATTCCCAAATAGTGTATATAATCTTTGCAGCTTCCTATCATATAATTTGGCTATTAGAACACAGCTTGGCCATTCCTCCATATCACAGTGAATATTCCTAGTTCTAAGCATCTGTATCTGACTCACACTTCTGTGATGCTCTTCACATGTGTTTCGCATTTTATCCTCCAACTTGTTTATAAATAAACCACAGTGATTAAAGACCAAATGACACCTGACCTCAGGGAAGCAGGAAATCTGCTTAGAAGCAATTCGTCATCCATCCATCCAGACGCCTCATTCTACAGTCTCATGTCAAGTGACGGGAGGAAGTTGGAGCTTTAGTTATTGATCTTGTTGAATTGAAAGACCGGATCTGTGATTGCGAGTTTCACGTTTCCTATGATTATAGAAATTTATATTTCAGTTCCATAGTATTTTAGCAACTTTATGCTAATTCAACATATATATATATATATAACTGTATAGATAAGTGTCCCAAATGTGTCAGTATATATGGAATTTCTCAGATCACTACTGGTTTGAGCTGTGGCTTGAGTTCAGTTACGTAAGCATTTTTGGTTCAAGGTCATATTTTAGACATTATGCCTCTTTGTTTCTGTTCCTAGTTCATCTTGGAGGTAGAAAAAAAATTAGAGTTCATGTTTCCTAACCCCATTCTCTTGACAGATGAGAAAACTGAGGCCTACGGGTATGAAATAATTTACCCAGAGTTTTACAACAACGTGCAGGGAGAACATGGGTTGTTTCCCTGGAGCTTAGCCAGTGTTCTTCTAGGCATTGCTGCCTGGCTTTTGCAGAAATCAAAGTTCATAAAAGAAACTCGGAATGCAATTGCTGTGGACACGTAGTCTGGAGTTAGACCACAAGATGCTAATCATCTTGCCTGCCTGCCTGCTCATGCCCTTTCTAACAGAAATCTCCTTCACTCGAGTCCCTGCTACCTAAGTGGTCTATTTTGTACTACGTGCCTCCTCTACTCCCACCATTGTTAATTAGTCTGGTGATAACCATCTGGCCTGTATGTAGTTCATCCCTAGCAGAGTTAAAAAGTTAAGGAAGAATATATAATTATATTCTTACTTGCAGGAGGGCAAAGTAAGGAACAGAGGGAAGTTGCCATTTGAAAGTGGGATCAGAACGTCAGAGTAGGAGTCCGTTGAAAGATCACACTATAGCAAAGCAGCTCCAGATGCAATTGAGTGTTGTTGGGAAACAGGAGTCAAGACTTCACAGCGGCCAGGGAGTGAAGAGAAAGTGGGGCAAACACACAGTTCAACATGGATCCTGCCACGTGGCCTGCTGTGGAATGACAGCATTTGCCATCAGCTCTGGGGCAGGCACTGTCTTTAGCAGGCTCTCTGTGTGAGCTCATTCTAGCCCTCAGATGCACCCATGGGCAGGTGTTAGTATTATCTTTGCTCTTATGTTAGTCTTGCTGGAGAGCATAAGCTCAGATCACTGCCACCATGAAGGCTCTGCTTGCATCACACCAGGTAATCTGTATATACCCCTTTAATCACAACAAGCATGAAGATTTGGGGGAAGTTGGACGTGATGATTCCCCTAGGAACTGTGAAATCATTTATATAGCTCAGTTCTAATATTCTTTCTCTGTCCTTGACTTGAGTTACTTTGCACCACAACGGGTACACCACAATGAACAGTTATTAACAAAGGCATGAGTCCAGGATGAAAATGAAATTCTTATGACTTAATGTTTGAAAGCAGTGGAAGAGGAGCGAAGTGTAGAAGAGCCCATGAACCAGCTTCTAACCATTTAGTGTCTGGCACTCGCTGATGACTCAGCAGCACTAACGATGAGGGAAGAGGTGGACCACTAAGTCCACCATGTGAGGAGGTGATGGTGGCACAGACACTGTCTCTCTGCGGCAGCACCCCAGTCCTGTCCAGGAGAGCCCTGTGGAAGAGGAGCCCTGGGAGTCTGCACAGCATCTGTACCCTGACCTCAGCATTCTCATATCATACCAAGGATCATTGCCGAGAATAATGCTTGAGCCACCTCTTTGAGGTTGGGAGTGTGCTTTCATCTCTTCCAGATTGGAAACTGAGTCTTGAAGGGATTCAGAGCCTAGATGGTTTCAGTTTGCACAGCACCCCTATCCAAATGATCACGTACCGGCCAAGTGTGGGGGAAAAATGAATGTCAAAAATAGTCTTGAAAGGGATGGGTTGGGTAGATGGCTCAGAAGTTAAAGATCCTTGCTTGCAGAGCCTGGTGGCCTAGGTTCAATTCCTCAGGACACCTGTAAAACCAGGTACACAGAGTCGTGCCTGTGTCTGTAGTTCATTTGCAGTGGCAGGAGGCCTGGAGTGTCCATGTTCTCTCTCTCTCTCTCTCTCTCTCTCTCTCTCTCTCTCTCTCTCTCTCTCTCTCTCTCATAACAAATAAATAAATAAGTATTCTAAAAAGTGGTCCTAAAAGGGGAAGGGCAGCCCAAGGAAAGTAGACCCAGGCTCTAGGTATCTGCTATGGGAGGTGTAGGACATGACATTTGGTCCTTGTTAAGTCTCTCCTCATCCAAAACCCACTTATGCTACCAGGATCTAGGAGGATGGATCAGACAGTTGGTGTTATGAAGAGGAAAGAAAGAGAGGATTTGTGAGGCTGACTCATGAAGTTAAGTTAGCGTCATGGTGAGGGAGGAAAGAGGCTATGGCAGGGGAAGCAACCAGCATATCTAAAATTATTTTGAATCCAAATGGCAGCCCCTCTCCATTTCTGCTTTGAGAGAGAGGTTCTCCGGTTTTCTGCTCTGACACTCCACACTCCATGTAGGTTTCCGGTAAGTCTTGTCTGGGTTCTTTCAGTGAGGTTGAAAGCCAGTCCTTCCCTTGAGTGTTTTCAAAATCTGGAGCAAACCACACTCTGCCTCCTGTCCCCTCAGCTCCAGCACACACCCCAGAACCCACAGATTGTTGTTTGGTTAAAGTGAGTATCAAAGGTGACCATAAAGGAGAGTAAATATTGAGGGGACATCACAAAAGGGACTCTGGGCTCAGAGCAGAGAGGAAAAGACAAAGGAATGAGGTTCCCCAGCAGGTAGGACAGTATGTCTCCTCTGTGGGTTAGGGGGGCAAAAGTCTGTGAGGGGACGGGAAGTTTGAGTATTGATCTACCTTGAATTTTGCTTCCACAATGGTAGCTTCCCCTCTATGGCTTTTTTCCTCTGGCCTTGTTCTCTATGCAGACAACAGAGCAGAGAAGATGAAGGGAGTATGTGAAGCCTGGGCGCAGCGTGGAACTTTCTTCTTAGACCCTCCATCTGCACACAGCCCAGCCAGTGCCCAGAGTCCTGGGTGTGTTTCCAAAGCAGCTCATGTCTGCTCCCCCCCCTGGAAAACAAGAAAAGACACATCCTCTGCAGTATCGCCTGCGTGGTACCACTTGGCAGAACTTTATGACAGACAGTAATGAATAATTAACTAATCACTGGAGCTGCAGAACACTGAAGACAGCAGCATCGCCCCAGCTCACGCCACACAGGAGGACCGCAACAGTGTTTCCTTTCTTTATATAGGCTGGCCATGACTCAGGTTCTCTGATGCCACCTGCCGTGAGACACATCAGCCTTTCCTGGGTTCTTGTCACCGGCCTGCTTATCCAAGAGTGAGCAAGATGCAGCTGAGCTCTGCTCTGTTGGGCTACACTTTTCTGTCAAAGTGTTTCAGGACCCACAAGTTCTGGAAGCTTCACTATGGTAGAGATTTTGCCCCCCACCACTCTCACCTAGGGGACATTTGGCACTGTCAGGTGACATTTTGATCAGCACAATTAGGAAAACAGGGATGTTGTTGCCACTGGCAACTAGTGGGTAGAGGGCTTGGATGCTGCTAGCATCCTACAGTGTAGAATAAAGACCTGACAAGAAAGAATTATCTCACCTAGAATGTCCACCCTGCAGTAGAGGAACAGAAGGATGTGTCACTCTCCCATGACCCAGGATGTCCTCATGACTATTGTGAGGCCAAGTCCAAAGAAACTTGGGCTCCCTCGAGTGGTGACTTACACTATGACAGCAGGAAGGGCCCAGGGCTTGTAGCTGCAGGAGGGGTGTGTGTGTGTGTGTGTGTGTGTGTGTGTGTGTGTGTGTGTGTGTGTGTGTGTGTGTAGCATGTCTTTTTATCCATCACAAAAATGTGCTTCAGTTAATGGGGACTGCAATTTTCATGAATCATTAACAAGTCATTTTCTTCTCTCCATGTTGTTAATATCAGTTCAGAAGCCTTTGAGTTGAGAGAGCAATGCTTATTTCTCAACATCTTTCTCCGATTTAGAGTAGTGCTTGAGTGTGAATCTGATATTTCTTTCTGTTTGTTTTCGTCTTAAATGGAAATTACAAGAGCTTCTCCCATATTCCTTAGACCCATTTTAGAAAAAGAATTAAGAAGGCTCCAGGAGAGACAGCTCAGAGATGATGCTTCCTTCCACTGTTCTTGAGGGGAGAGGGCCAGGAGCGGAAGGTAATTTTATGATTCCAGTTCTGATCCTGTGAACCAGAGTTAGAGCAAGTCCCGTACAGTCTTACAGAGGTCAGTAGCAATATTGCAGACATGTCTTGTTTATAGAAGGTGCTTGGCTTTCTAACCAGGCAATGCTTTTTTTAATGGATTATTTAAAATCTAACTGACCTTTCTTGTTTATCTAGTAGGCTGTTATCAAGTCACTCCCATGTCCATAATGATATGATGCTTATTGAGGAACTGTCAGATGACAGGAACTATGGCACATTCATTCACCCATCTGTCCCTCATAACATCCGTATGAGGAATGTTACTCATTTTGCAGGACCTGGAGGCATATGAAGATAGTATAACTGCATGTGGTCAGTGGGACAGAGGGCGTGAGTTTCTTTTCTCATTGCTGTGACAAAAATCATGACATAAGGAACTTAATGGAGAAAAGACTTATCTTGGTCCATGGTTTCCAAGGGTCTAGTGCTGCCTGACAAGGAGGACCTAGGGGCAGGAGCAGCTCTGTGGTGGCACACACTGCATACGACTTCATGTCTTTCTGAACAAGACAGAAAGAGTAGGACCAGAAGCACGACCAGGTTATGACCTTCAAAGGAGCAGCCCTAGTGACTTCCTTTGCCAGCCAGGCTCCACAACCTCCCAAAACAGTGCCATCAGCTAGAGACCAAGTGTTAGACATACAAACCTATGGAGAACGTTTCGTATTCAAACTGCAACAGCAGCAAGTAAGCAAGTGGTACAAGAATGGTGATCTGTCAGGTCTGAAGCCTGCTACCTACCCCCCTGGAACATTCAGGGCTTCGGTCAATGAGAACAGCTCTTCGGGCTGGGCCTTCTCTCTGCACTCCTGCCAGCATTCTCGTGACCCTCTCCGTGGAAGCCCCTTGTTCTGAGGTGGAAGCATCATGGCAGCTCTGCTTTTTCTCAACCCCAGGCCCTCTGATTCCCCTTCTGCACTTCACATTCTGGTTTTGCTCGAGGCCCAGTTCCTACCACCACCACGGAGGCCTTCTTAGGATGAAAGCTTTCTGAGTCCAAAGTTCTGATTCTCCACACATGGGCTCTCCTCCATGCATTGGTTTAAGAGAGATCCCTGTGTTCCTCTCTTGGTCTGCAAAGTAAGCCTAATGAAAGCATCCAGCCCACCTCATGGGATTGCTACAATAAATGAAAGTGGGCATTAAAAATGTAGGTGTTGCTTGTCAAGTTGGTTTATCTTTTTCATTACTTTCATTTTTCTCACTGCTTCCCTGCTCCTCAAACTGAAATTTGTTCAGTTATGAACACAGCAAATCACTGGTGGCAGGTTGGAGAAAGTGACTGTTTTTCCTGCTCTCACTTTCTGCCAAGAAAATGCTCTATGTGTAGCCTATAGCCTCTGAACACACCACAGAAAGTAGGAGTTAACTAAATAACTCCAGCCATGTAAATACCAATAAAGACCAATTTAATGAAAATCTACTTGCTTATACTTGATGCATGTGGAAAGAGATAATAGGCATTCTTTTATTTTTTATATTTTATATAATTTTATTGATAATTTTTATATATGATAACACCTCCCATCCCTCTCTTTCCCTCTTCCATTAAGTTCCTTTCTACCCCCAAAAGTCCCTCTTTTATTTTGATTTATTTAACCATCCCTCATCATCCATGAGGACATGTTGGGTTGGTCCAATATTGTACAGGTAACAACTTCTGTGAATGGTCACTCATGCTACAGCTATTCATGTCTGAAATACAAAGTTCCAAAGCAGTCTCCCCACCCCCTGGCTCTTGTATCCTTTCCATGATGTATTCCACAGTGCTCCCTGAGCCTTGGCATATGTGATAGAAATGCATTATTTAATGCTAATCACTTAATTGTCACTTCTCAGCATTTTCATGAGATTTGAATGTTTTCAGTTGTCATAGTCACATATTGCTGGGATGAATTTCCAAACCAGGCACAGTTATGAGGGAAAGGGTTTATTGAAGCTACAGATCCAGGGGAAGTTCCATAATGGTGAAAGAGGTTGGCCCCCTTTCACAGGTCCAAGCAAAGGGAGAAACCCATCACCATCACCAACACCAAAGACACACCAACAAAACAGGCATGGACAAAGGAGAGTTCTTTCTTCTTTATATAGCCTTAGGGCAGGGTCTTGCAAACCTATCCCAGACTTGTTGGCTTCCTGAGTCTGGAATTTCCTTCCTGCACTGCTCTCCCAGGAAGGGATGTTCATTTCTAGCTTCCCTGAACTTCCTTACATCCTGACCCCCATTGAGAGGGCTGCCTTCCTATAAACAATATCAGAGACCCACCCAAGATAATTTTATTTATTTTTTATATATATATTTATTGTCCATAATAAGTTACATTATTTAGTGGGCAAACAATGCATTGTTATCCCGAATTCCCCAATTCCCCTCCTCCCCATCCCTGATCAGTTGTATATCCTCCTCCGTGGGCTGTCTGTATTAGTCCTTGTGGCAAGGGATCCTGGATATCCTAGTACTCAGCCCGGTTCTCCTGGCCCAAGTGTGTTGTTACTGAGGGGTTCCATGCCTCTGGACAGTCTCCCCCACCACGGCTCTCACAATCTTTCCTCCCCCTCTTCCGCTCAGTTCCCTGAGTCATGGTGGATGAGTAATAAGGCTGCTTTAATGTTGCGAGCTTAGGGGTCCTTGTGTCAAAAATCCTTGGTTTCTGTCTCAATGGCCTATCCTGTGTTGATTGAATGACTGTGGTTATAGGTCCCTTGTTCATCTGTCATTGTCTGCTGGGTTCCCTATGGATCCTCCCCGATATGACTGTGGTGGCTCCTCTCTTGCCAGGATCTCAG
>PVHP010022972.1:0-27816 GCA_004024765.1 Zapus hudsonius
GGTGTCAAGAAGCTGTTGTTACTTACACAAGACCTGAATAATATCGGGCCCATAAGAGACACTCATGGATGATGGAGGAAGACAATTAAAAATGTATCAATGTAGAAGGAATAGTAGGAAGATGAGGAGGTTCATAGGAGAGGGATACAAAAGTGGACCAAAGACTGTGCTGGGAGGAGATTGGGTACAATTTTAATAAAGTTCTTTTTAATTAAAAAAGATCTTATCACCCTATTGCTGAAGGTGCCAGCACACAGCATTGAAAGACCCAGCAGGAACCTGAAAGGAAGCCAGTTCCCAGATGGTTTTCAAATATAGTGATGGAAAATGAATGCAACATGAGCTACTAGGGGAAATTGGCCAACAATGGTGGGAGCAAGCAGGGGGATAGTACCTCCAAACCTAGATGGGTACCCCGGGGCTCTCTGATTAAGAGATCTGCTAAGGGGCAAGGAACCCATAGCTGGAACTGGGATCCAAGACAAAATCTCAAGGAGACCAAGAATCTGGACACCAAGGATTAGTTTCCACCACCTTGGACCTAAAGAGAAGCTACACGCATCATAATCTCTCCAAGCTGGCAATGCTTGTCCCATTTAACCTATGCTTATTTCACTCTCCATTGGAGAACCTGGTTTTTTTTTTTTTTCCAGAAAGCAGTGAGAAACAAAGACAACCTAATTCTAACAACAAGACCAGAAATGATAACCAACTCCCTGGCAGGAGATGAGTCAACCCCTTGATCATGTCAAGCCCAGGTGAAACCACAGAGGAAATGGTAGATTAACAAGCATACTGCTCCCACAGCAAGCCTGACAACCTGCACCAGGGTGTTGGAGACACTGAGGGTACTCAAAATATGCCAAAGCAGAAATCCAGAAGCTGCTAAGAGCTCAACACTATAGTAGACTTGAAACACACCCACCATGACTTGGGGAATTTTGTGGAAGGGAGAAAGAAAGATTATAAAAGCCAAGGTGGGTAGAAATATCCAGAGACATCACCCCACACACACACACAAACACACACAATAACTGGCTGCTACTCACACAACCCACAGCCCACACCCCATGGTGCATAACAGCAATCTCACTGAAGAGGGCCCTCAATGGAACGGGACAGAGCAGGGAAATGGTGGTACCAACACATGATTTGCTCATACAAAGTTACGACTGAATAAATATTTAAAACATGAGAAATAAAGATCATATTTCCTTTGATTATTTGCTTCACAGATACTAATTTCTGTATTTAAAATTCTAAGCATTCAAAGCAACAAGACAACAAAACTGACAAAGTCAGAAATACATGTGTGTGTATATATGTATGTATGTATATATATATGATTCCTAAACCAATGCTCTGTCTACTGTTAATAATTTTTTGTATACAATTTACAACATTTTCACCTTTGCATTTTAATATTTACATATTCTAATTCTTTACGTTCAAAGATGCAACTGTGTCTTCAGTAAAATTCATATCTTATTATCCCCTAAAATGAATATCACTGCTTCATTCTTCAAGTGCCCACTGAGGCCTCGAATTTATGGTATCATGTCAATTCAGTTTTTATGACAAAAGCATATAGGTGACAGCTATTATGCTCAACACTACAATTTTCTGTCCACATCCACCTTATTCATTAAGGTGTAAGCAGAGGGGTTGAGAGTAAAATCACATAACAAATTGCCTACTACATATGTGTGAAACACATACTTATTTTCTATGAACAGGGATTGTACTTATTTGAGAAAAATATTCTAATTATCTGCTTAAGTGTGGGGGGGTCAAAAAAAGTAAGTTTTTTTACACAAAATTCTTGTATTTTGTCTATTCTAACCTCGATCCAAATTTTCACTCTTGGCTTCTGCTCACAGGCTAAATTTGTGATTACACTGGATTTTGTAGTTATTAAGTAAGGTATTTAGACTAGGACTTTTCAACACTAAGGTACATTAGAATTATAAAGGTGTGTGTGTTGACACAGCAGAGTAACTCACTAAGAATCTCTGAGGTATGCATAGCATATCAATTTCACTATCTTAAAAAAAAAAAAAAAACCTCACAAAACAAAACAAAAACCTCACCAGAGCCAGAACTGACAAAATCTGAGTTAGAACTTTAAATAAGTTACTAGGCAAAGAAACTTTACTTTAAAGCTCATTATTCCAAATGGAGACTTGGAACTTATTCAAAATGACTTGGAAGAGAGACGGAGGTTAAAATATACATCAAGTTGGAATTTTCAAACCTTTCAATATGAGTCTTAGAAAATTTTGAGCACATTTAACTGGCCTGCCAACTTTCCAATCCTGTGCTGCTATTCTTCCCAATCCACTTGAAATCAGCCCAATTTATTCTTTTATCTTCTCGTTGATATAACTATAGAGAAGTAGAACACAATGTAATTGTATTATTGCAGACAATATAACAAATCATCTTACCAAAGAGAAGTAATCAAAACATTCAAATTTTCATGGTTTACTGAGCACCTGTCTTTTTTAAATTTGTAAAGCCTGAGTATATTCCCTAACAATTCTAGCTGAACAATATCGATACCAAAAAGTAAATGTTTCAGGAAAATTATAATTAGAGGAAATCAATGTAAACACATCAGTAAGGCTGGTGAGTGATGTACAGAAATTCATATATAAGAAAAATATATTTATTTCCTTCATTATGAAAGAAAGTCTTGGTCAAATACTCAGTGACTTTTCTGATGAGGTTTCAGTTAATTTGCTCTCACATGATGAAAAATGTTGGAGGTGGGAATAAATTCTGCAGCCCAGACAGTGCTATCCAGTAGGACACTGTTAGCAGTTCCCAAACTCTCTCGTTCAACTAAAATTTGAAAAAGGAGAATTGTGGGGATGCACTACTGTTGTTTGACAAACGGATATGTTTTTCTCATCAAATGCCTATGTGCAGAAGTTTGTGCCGCTCTCTCTTTGATCAGAGAAACTGACAGACTGCAAATGCACAGAAGTGATGAGAAGTACTTGTTCAGCGCTCAATGCAAAATGAGACATCTTTACTGCAGTCCAGGGCTCAGGGGACATGGAGGCAGAGGGCCAGAAAGGATGGAGAGGAGGACCTTCAGAACTGTCTTCTGGACCTAATGACGCCTTCACGGCCTCATAGTGGCGGGCACTACTTCTCATGACCCATACCGTATAGAGTTCATCAACATTTTGACATAGATAATCGGAGCTATGGGAAAAAAAGACATCAGACTAGACCAGGAGCTACTGGGAGAGAAGCGGGGTTCAGTGTACAGGGTGAGGGCGTCAAAAGGGAACATGAGGGGATTAGGATCCAATTGCATTCATTCATGTATGAAAGTTGTCAATTAAAAAGTTTTTTTTTTTTAAACCACTAGATTTCTGCCTTTTGGGACTTTCTAGCCTCAGAATATATTTACAGGAAAGATGGGTGAAGGATGGGTGATAAATTTGGACAAAAATACCAACTGTTAGAAAGAATCTGAAGAAATGGAAGTAGATGCATTCTAATTGTTTTCTTAGACATATTTATAATACTAAGGTGTTTGGTAACAGGAAAATATACTGTATTTTTAATTTCCTGGCACATTTACATGTGACCTTTCTGTTTCACTGTAGCATAATCACGTTTTACATTTTTCAGAACACTCAGATGCTGGAGGAAAACTAAATGTACCCAAATCAACATCAGACATTTCTAAAAGTCTTGACTAAAACCACATTGCTTAGCAGAAATATGATTGAGGCCAGGAGGGGAAGTCCCATGAGCCCACATTAACTCAGCTCTGTTTAGCGAGAGTCATTAGAAACATCCAGAACAGAAGAGGGTCACGCATCAACTCAGTGAGAATTGAAAACTCTGCCTTGTACATTTCCATCTTTTCCATTTCCAATTAATTCCTTCAGGGACACGTTGCCAAAGTCTCCGTTTCAGGTCATTGAAATGGCTCTGCGACTTTGAAGCACATCTTCCGAGACAGACTGGTAGTTTAGGATCAGATTTGTGTGTGTGCATTAACCTTCGTGGAACGTATTCTCTATCATGGACCTAAGAGACAAAATAAAGTTAAATCATGAATTTCTTAACTACCTTCCCAAATTTTTGCATGACATTTTAAACATTACTCTTTTACATTAGCATACAAAGTGATGGGTTTTGTGACCTTTTCATACGTATGTGCCATTGTGCCTTCTTTTTCACTCCTCTCGCCGCTGTTCTTCATTTCTATTCAACTCGAAGGTAGTCCTCTTCCTCGCCCTCTTCCCCAATAGACGCCCTTCCCCTTTCATGTCTGAATGGATTGTAGTGTGCCCTCTAGTCCCTCCTTCATATCTTTTTCTGCTCATGCATGATATCAATTCAACTTTCATGATCTCTTTCTTTAAGAGTGTGATTTATCAGCTAGGATTTCATAAAGAAGTTAGCTCCCCTGGACAGCAATACACAAAGGGGGAAGAAAAAAGAAAGAAAATCCGGCTCCCTCTGGTGCAGTTCATATCCCTTATCCTATGGACAGATCCAGAATGTGCACCGAGGAAGGACCCCAGTGGGTAGGGGACAGAGAGGAGGGAAATGGGGACACATTCACAGGATTTGCTCATACAATGTATATACTTATTCATAATAAAGTTATTGAAAAAAATTGAATCCAAGGATACATTAAGAAGATTAGCCATCATGACCAAGTGGGATTCATACTGGGGATGCAAGTTTAGTTCAATAAATGGAAACCACTAAATGTAATACATAACATGAATATACTTAAAAAACAGAAATCACATGATGATCTCAATTGGCAAGAAAGTTATTTGACAAAATCAAACAATGATTTATTTTGAAAGCCTGGAAAACTTGAAATAAATGGAACATACCACAAAATAATATAGGCTATATATGACAAGTCCATAGCAAGTGTACTACTAAATGAAGAAAAGTTGAGAAAATCTCCTCTAAACTCAGAAATGAGACAAGCATGCTTACTCTAACACTTTTATTCAATATTGTGAAGTTCTAGCTAGAGCAATAAGACAAGACAAAAAATGGAATAAAACTAGGAAAGGAATAAGCATAACTATCCCTATTTGCAGAAGACATGACTCTATATTTAAAAGACAATATTATCTGCAACAAAATTCCAAGAGTTAATAAATACCTTCAGCAAAGATGCAGGATACAAAAATCACTACATAAAAATCAGTAGACTACATATAGATAGGTAGATAGATAGATAGATAGATAGATAGATAGATAGATAGATAGATAGATAGAGAACTTGCAGAGAAAAAATAATAGGAAAGCATTCCATTCACAATAGTTACCAAAAGAAAAAAAACTTAGGAATATATCCAACAAAAAATGTGAACAATCTCTAAAATGAAAATTCAAGACACACACACACACACACAAAAAAAAAGAAATCAAAGAAGACACACCACATGAAGGAAAGACCTAGCAAGCTTCTGGGTTGGCAGAATGAATACTATGTAAATTGATGTCCTACCAAAATTTCCAGTGATGTTTCTCACAGAGCTCAGAAAATCAGTCCAGCAGTTAATATAGATCCCACAAGGACAACGGATAGCCAGAACAATCCTAGGAAAAGGGAATACTGGAGGAGGTACCACAATACCTGCCCTCACATAGGGCACTTGTTAAACATGCAGCATGGCCCAGCAGCAGAACAGAGCTTTAGACCAATGGAACAGAAGAGAAGATCCCGTAGAAAAAGCCATTCTGATAGAACTTACTGACCTGCCATTTTCCAGTTCCCCTCCCCAGCATGATGGGGACGCAGGCACCTGTGACCATGCCTGGCTTTTTTATGTATGTGTTGGGAATCACATTTAGGGGCACTCAGGTTTCTCTTGCTTGCTGACAAGGACTCTTATTCACTGAGCCATCTCCCCAGAGCAAAAGTAGGGTTCTTAAAAGTTTCCTTATTTTTTCCATTTTTGAAATTTTCATATATGTATATATTATGCTTTGATTTGTATCACCCCAAATTACTGTCTTATCTCCTCCTATCCCATCAACACCCACATTCTTTCTCTTCACTCCCCATCTTACATCCCTGCCCTTTTCTGCCCAGTGAGTTAAATGATCCTTTCATGATCATGAGTGGAAGGTTATTTATTGTGGAATGGGCACCTTACTATACCACAGAAGAACTCTTCCTGTAACTATTATCTACCATTAGACCTTGGAGGTGTGGTGTCTCAAATGTCCCCCTCCAAGGTGAAGTATTGAACTGAAACATGTGCAGAAAATCACAACTGCTCTGAATTCATGAGTCTAGTGCCTATGAGCAAGAATAGTATATTTAATAGCGTATTTATGGTCCTGGATTTCCCTATAGTGGAATGCTCACTTTCATTCAATATTTACCCTTAGAGAACCATAAAGCTTAATCTTAATATCAGAGCCAGTTAAGAAAGTTGGGAATGTGAATTTAACTTCAGGAACCCATGTATGAATGGCCTGAACTTAGAAATTAGTAAGCGTTTGGGACAATAAATGTATTAAAATATAATTAGTGGGCTGGAGAGATGGCTCAGAGGGTAAAGAACTTGCCTCAAGTGCCTAAAGCTCTAGGTTCAATTCCCCAGCACCAACATAAGCCAGACCCACAAGGTGGTGGCCCTGGTGTGTTCTCTCTCTCTCTCTCTCTCTCTCTCTCTCTCTCTCTCTCTCTCTCTCGCGCGCGTGCCCTGGTGTGTTTTCTTTCTTTCTTTCTTTCTTTCTCTCTCTCTCTCTCTCTCTCTGTATCTCTCTGCTTGAAAATGAATAAATAAAATAAAATATAATTAGTAATAATTATCACTGTTGGTGCAAACACACAAATGACACACTGGCAAAGTTCTGTTTCAGAAGGAAAAGATGAATGAAGGAAAGTGTGGTGGAAGAAAAGTTCCGGGTGTTATAGCTTCAACATTTTAAATATGTTAGAAGCAAGTGGTTCATTTATAATGAAGAAAAACATAAAATTGGAAATTTTAAACAACTGAAGGAAAAGAACTATTACCATATATATTTGTTTAATACTTTTATAAAATATGTGTACAAGAAAGCAAAATATGGGGTTAGAGAGATGCCTTTAACTGTAAGGACACTGGCTAGCCAACCTGCCTCTCCAAGCATGGAATCCTTGAAATTGTCCTTCAGTCTACATATGTATGTGCCTATACAAATGAATGCAAGCACAAACATAAATAAATAAAGGTCTTTTCAAAACAATTGAAAAATAAAATATAATCACAAGAGACCAGCACAGGATTTGCACATGTACAGACATTCACAGACAGGCACCCATTCACACACAGATTGTAGCCATCCAATTTAAAATAAGCACATTTTAAAGAAATCTTTGAAACCACAAAATAGTGATAAAATATTTCAGACTGTAACTAGTAATTGAGTGTGTATAACAGAATGACATTTGAAATTGATAAAGTCACAAATGGTTTGACAATATTCTACCCATTTCCTTTAGCCTGCACTGATTATTATAAATATTTTTGTGTGTGTGTGAGTGGAACTCAGGAACAAATGGGTCAATCTTATAGCTTCAGTAATGGATATGTGTTTGTCAAGACAGTTTGTCTCAAATGCTTAAATGAAGCATAGAAAACAAATGGTCTGAAAGGTATAAGATTTACCTTTAGGTTTAAAATAAAGAGCAATATCAAATCATTTGTTTTGAAAACTCATGCACATGTATGTTCTTAGGGTCAAAAGAACAAAAAATGAGTGTGGGGGGAGTAAAACCTCAGCACATAGATTCGATTCATCATGCAGAGGTCATTTGGATGTTTTATGGATGTTTCATCAGTTACAACATGAAAAACCTAGACCATAAACTCTAGATAAGCCATCTATCTAAATATCACATTGTTTCCTATTTTGAGACTTAATGGAAAAGCACATCAGGATGGTGTGTGTCTTCCTCCTTGATGCTGCAACAATCAGTGACGAATCCAACACTTGGAAAGACACCAAAGGACAGTCAAGCCACTAGTGCTTGGAGCTTTATCGATGAAGGCTGTAAGTGTTTGAAAGATCCTTTTTCTGACTAAAACATTTTTTTTTCTATGTTGTTTTCACTGTATCCCTGATTCTAACCTTTACTTCCTTGAACCACATGAGGATACCTGTTCACTATTCTTAAAGTTTCCGATTGGTTAATAGTTGCACTAAACAAGTTTTACCATGAATCCATCCAAGAATGCACTTTTCAGTTTTCCTTCCATATATTTCCACATATGGAAATTCAATTCCACATGTGCAAAAGTTAATGCTACTTTGCTGGCCCAGATATGCAACTAGGTGGGAGAGCACCAGCTGAACATGGACAAGGCCCTGAACAAATTATTTACTGGTACAAAAGAAATTATATTTGTGGTAGTTTTGAGTAAATGTCCCCCAATAGAATTTATTATAATTGTGAATTGTCTTCAGCCTTCTGTCTGAAGGAAGTGTCACTTTGGCCTGGCCTTCTGGGGTCTAGCCCTGAGGTATTTCAAATTGGATGCAAAATACTAGGGATAGATATGCAAAAGAAAAGCCAGAACCCCAGTCTGGCAATTCTGCGTTTTTGTGAGTAACAATGTGCTTGCTTGCTTGAGGTGCTGGTGGCGAGTTTCTTTTTCTGCTTGCTTCTGTGAAAGGGAGACAGCCTTTTTAATTAACTTCCCCTAGATTTATTAGTTTAATAAATACTTTTCTCCCTAAAATTGTGTCTGGTTTGGAGATTCATCCCAGCAGCGTGTGGCTGACTGTGACAGATTTGGTACCAGGAGTGGGGTGATTCACTGAGATGAATCTGACCATGTGG
Organism: Zapus hudsonius; assembly: GCA_004024765.1. Taxonomy (NCBI): domain Eukaryota; kingdom Metazoa; phylum Chordata; class Mammalia; order Rodentia; family Dipodidae; genus Zapus; species Zapus hudsonius. The sequence continues at coordinate 8,837 of PVHP010022972.1, forward strand.
ATTTTGATCTTCTGGAACTTGTGTGCTGGAGGAGTGGACATCGAATTGGTACTTGCAACTGAAGATGCCTTCCAGAGCGGTAAGCCAAGTTTTATGGACTATTCTGGTGAGAATTTGGAAGTGCTCAGTGCAGAGAGAATTGCATTTGGAGGCTTGGCTTGTGAACTTTCTAAGGGGAAGGAGAGACTGCAGAAAACTTTAATAGAAGTGTGTGCCTGGGCCAAGGGGTGGATGCGTCCTACCGCCCATGCCCAGAGTTTGACCAATGCTGAATTTAAGAAATGGACTGTGTGCTTGGCTACGGATATGGGACTGAGATTTAAGATTTGAAGTTGGAGAAACCTCAAAGCAAGTTTAATTTACTGGCCCAGAGAGACTGGCTTTTGATTATGGCCCAACTGCTTTACATTGAAACAATGGAGAGATGCCTGAGGTGTTTCTACCCAGGAAGGACAGAAAGATGGACTGTGTAAACTCTTTGGAAAGGAAATCACTGAAAGAAAGGAATCTGCTCTTCAAGGTCACGTCTATTTTGTCCCTGAATTAACAACATGGTTGTGTCCTGCATACCTGGTACTGCTTTTGAAAGCATGAGAAATACATGCATGGAGTGGGTCATGAAGTGCACACGGTTCCAGGAGCCACTGCTAATATGTGGTATTTGGAACAGGGCATGAAGTCCCTGGTTGGCAAGTGAAGCCATTGGAAGGTGGACCATTGTTTGCAATGGAGACCCGAAGATGTTTTGGACATACCAGGAGTATAGGTATACCAGGTAGCAAGGACTACCATGGAGCACTGTTGGCTTGGGATGGAAGTTTCCCCAACTATTCAGCCAAGCTGGAGGGACAGAATTAAAAAATCCAGATACTGTCTGTCACTGTGCTGTGGGATTTAAACTGCAGATGTGAATGTTTGCTGATGTTTGCTGAGTTTGCCTTGGTCCTGTCTTTCCTTTTTATGCCTCATAGCAGTTGGAAATGTTTACTCTGTGCCATTATATGTTAAAAGCTTATAACTTGTTTTAATTTTACAAAATTTAAAGTTAAAAGACAATCTTAACTTTCAGATAAGACTTGAAACTTTGAAACAGCCTTAAAGTTGATAAAGATTGTGGGATCTTTAAAGTTGTAGTAAACATAATGTAAATAGTTATAATTATTTTAGGGGCCAGGGATGAATTGTGGTAGTTTTGACTAATTGTCCCCCAGTAGAATTTATTATAATTGTGAATTGTCTTCAGCCTTCTGGCTGAAGGAAGTGTCACTTTGGCCTGGCCTCCTGGGATCTAGCCCTGAGGTATTTCATATTGGATGCTAAATATTAGGGATAGATATGCAAAAGAAAAGCTGGAACCCCAGTCTGGCAGTTCTGCATTTGGGAGTTACAATGTGCTTGCTTGCTTGAGGTGCTAGTGGTGGGTTTCTTTTTCTGCTAGCTTCTGTGAAAGGGAGCCAGTCTTTTTCCTTAACTTCCCCTGGATTTATTAGTTCAATAAATACTTTCCTCCCCAAAATTGTGCCTGCTTTTGGAGATTCATCCCAGCAGCGTGTGACTGACTATGACAATATTATTGAACTGTAGATATAAATTGGTGGTTTTTTCAATCTTGCATGAGCAGAGAGCTTATTAACAATGCTTTATGGGCTAGATAGATTGAGAATCCTTGTTGTTTACTTACTAATTTGCTGCTATTTCTCTTGGAACAAGCATCAAGTCATTTCTCAGAGGTTCCAGATGTAAATAAATGCTGACTGGGAGGCCCAGTGAAGGAAAAGATGAACCTAATGGTCTCCTCTGTACCCAGATACTGACAGCAAGTCACCTGTTCTCTCATTGGCTTGAATTTGTTCCACATTGAGAATCAGGCGTTGACCTTGATCTTCTCTTCCATTTCCTAAACACGAGCTTTGATATTTGCATATCCTTCTACATCTCTTATCTGACTGCACTGGAAAGCTACTCTGAGCTATTATGACATAAATTGTTGTGTTATTTAGTAGATGGTGACCTAATTTCATTCCCATAATGGACTTGGCAGTATTTTGAATTTCATGTTTCATTGTTTTCCCATTAAACGCAAATGTTATCACTTCATTGTATATCAAGAGTTGAAAGGATCTCTTGCAATGGATTAATTAGCTATTCAGGAAACTTATCAAAAGTCTTTTGTTTCATGTTCTTTCAAGCTATTGTATACTCTATACTTTGGGATGTAGAGAAGGAACCCTGGGTTCATTGGGAAAATTTTCCCCCACTTATAGTGGGCCACAGGAAAATACATATCAGAAAGTAGAGTTGATACTTCACAAAGGAACTGTAGATATCTTACGTCATTAATTCAGGCCTAGTTAGGTTGCGAGTTAGGACAAATTCACTGCTTTCCAATTTCTTCTCAGCATTTAATTGTTCTGGTATGAATCTTGGTTCACTTGCTCTCTTTCTTTCTTTGACTACCTGCTCTCTTTCGGAGTAAGGAGCCCCTTCTGTGGGGGACTGTCCCTCTTTCTCTGCTTGGTCCTTCCACTGGACATCAGTCACCAAACACCTCCACTTCCCAGAAATTCAAGAACCTCATGCTATACAACAAGCTGTCTTGTGTTGCATTCTCATTACTTGTAATGCAGTTTTACTTACTTTCTTATTTTACAACAGTTATCGTGACTCTAATTAAAAAAAATTAACCATGCTATTTGACTTTCCATTTTCAGCTCAAGATTCCTTTTTATCATTATAATCCAATGTTGCTATGAATTGCTGTTTAAAAACACTCCAATGACTAATAGTAATATCTCGGATATACTACTTATAATAACAAATAAAATGAATACACTATGGCATAGTCTGATGCCTCTCTCTAGTAAAGACTCAACTATCTTTCATGCATTTGAGTTAATGTTTTTTTTTCTCTCTACAGTTACCAAATGTACATGTATAAAATGTTTTTTATTTCTCATGTAAGAATTTACCCATTAAATTCTTATACCTTCGAATGGGTGGCTCCACCCATTCTGAGTTTTACCTTCAAATTTTATATTGCAAATACAAAATATTCTTAGCTTCTATTTCCCTTCTACTGTGTCCCTGCTGGTTAGCGGATGGGATCCTGAGCTCTGAATCTACCCCCTGTAACCCCCAAAGAAAACAGTCCATGGCATTGTTTTCTTGTGATATTTCTTGCTTTAAATGTGCCCTTTAGCAAGCACAGCCTGAGTCATTCCCTCAATGTGTGACTTTCTGCTTAATCTTTGTTATTATTCTCCCCTGTAGGTGTCTTATCTGAAGCTCAAATCTGTTGGTGCCTCTTGTGAACTAAGTTACAGAGTTAGCCGACCAGGGTCCCCTTGGGGTCTCCCCAAGGTCTCTCTGGGGTGCCTCCAGGCTCTCTCCAGGGCCTCCCCAGGGGTGCCCCAGGGTCTCCCCATAGGCTTGAGGATCTCCCAAGGATCTCTCCAAGACCTCCTCAGGGTCTCCACAGGGTATCCTCCAGGGTTTCCCCAGTGTCTCAGGGTCTTCCCATAGTCTCGAGGGTTTCTACAGCGTCTCTCCAGGGTCATCTCCCCAGGTTCTCTCCAAGGTCTCCTCTGCGTCTCCCCATGATGCCTCCAGAGTCTCCCCAGAGTCTTCAGGGTCTCTCCAGGATCTCCTCATAGTCTCCAGGGTTTCCCCAGGGTCTTTGTTGGATCTCCAGGTGTGGTTTCAGCTTTGTCTTTAGCACTAAGTTGCGTGGTCTGCTCTGTAAAAGCAAAGAACTGGGAGTAGAGTTTTTATGGTGCCACTCGCTCCTTGCTTTGGTGGGCATCTTGCCAGGACATCCCCCCACATCCCTCATACACATGCTTAAGGGTCAAGGCTACTGCAGGGAATCTGATGCAAGATGCAGAGCTATTCCTTATTTCAGTAACACAGCATTTTATGAATAAATGGATTAGGAATGAAAAGATCTGACTTTAATGCAAAGATTTAAAAGTAGCTGTGCATTCTATTTTACCAAGTCTACAACTAGTGGCCCATTCTCAATTTTCTCACCCATGCATTTGTGTGGAAAGAAAGCATGTCCAGTGCATTGCAAAGCTAGTTTGTATTATGCAAGTTTTTCTCTCACATTTCTATTTTTTTGGTAAATACTTCACTTTAATTAATTTGTCTATAGCAATGTTTCACTAATATAAAACCAATATTGAAGTTTAGTAGTTGGGAAAATAAGAGACTGTTTTATTCAATAATGCTTGCTTGAGTCCCTAACTTTTGAAGTGCAGCCTCTGGCGTGTAGGAGTGTGTCATGTGTGTATTTTTGTCAGCCAAATATATGTATTTTTCAGCTTAATGCTTACCTTTTAAATGGTTTAGACATTTAAACAGAATGTTGTATTATGAGAAAAACGGGTTGGAAAAAGTCTCATTGGCTTCAGGAAAAAATATAAAAAAGTTAAGGAACTATTTATAAGGAAAAACACTGATCCATGATCCTCTAGCTACTGCATTATTCAGAGAGATCCACTAATGACATTTGTTTTGAATATAAACATAAATCACAATGCAACTCTAAAAATAAAATACTTAAACTAAATAATTGTGATAAAAATAGTGCTGCCTGATTTATTTTCATCTCTGAATGTTAGCTGATCCATCATGTCTTCCATCTGAAATCAGTCCGTGAAATTCAAGAAAAGTCATAGCAAAACAACTGGTTCAGATATTACTATATTGACCCAGCCAGAGCAGGAGAGGTTTTGACCTACTGGAATAATCAGGAGTAAACAAGACATCAGTTACCAAAATGGGCCTCACAGAGAAGCCTGTTTCCTAGGAGAACATGAACTGTTCCAGGCAGAGTGTTAACAATTTTCTGTTCTGATGAATAAATGCAGTTGCCAAAAGAGGTTTGGTGTAGCCATCTGGGAGCTTTGGTTCTCTTCTTTGACCCTTGATTTTCTTTCCCATTTTCTTGTAGCAGATGGAGAGGACATTCCCCATCCTTTCACTCCTAAGGGGAATAATGGTACTTACCTAAAGGGCTTTGTAGGAACTGGAGATGATGCAGGGAATGATGAGGTCATGACTGTCCACACCCCAAGGCACAAATCCCTCCTGGATGCCAACTGATACTTTATGGACTTGTAAGTCTGTACAGGGTGCCATTTGGAATTGGATTTCACTGGCCTTCGACATGGCCTTGTCCTTGCCCAGGTTAGAATAGGTGCGTTAGCCTTTGGTTACTAGTGGTCAATATTATCTCCCATCATCATTAACAATGAGGTAGTCATATTAATACAGGAACCCGCAGGAGAACGCCTGATGGGGACCACAAACCAGTGTGATTGTTCTGGACTGAAGAGTTTCTGGAAGAGTGTTTTCAGGAATAAAGCCAGAAGCATCCTGTTATTGAGTTCTAATGGGTGCCCTGTCACTAAGGACATGACTGATTCCCAAACAATGCTTCACAGTGAATTAGTTACGCTGTTCTTTTTCACTATATGTACACACATGCATGAATCTATTTAAATGTAAAACAATCTTCATTTTTTTGTATATTTCCATTCATTCCTTTGGTACTCTTTTCATTTTTTCCACATTTTCCTTCTTTTTTTGTGTTTCAGATATATACATATGTAGTGGCCCATTCTTCATTTTGTCACCCATGCATTTATGTGGAAAGAAAGCATGTCCAGTGTATTCCAATGCTAGTTTACATTATGCAAGTCTTTCATGTCTCTATTTTTTCTGGTAAATTCTTCACTTTAATTTGTCCAAAGCAATGTTTCACTAACATGATTCACACTGTTATTTTTATATGCTGAGACCTTGAACTCATCATCATCCTCCTACCTCAAGTGATAGAATAGCTGGTATTATAGGCATGAGCTCCCGGGCATAGCCTGACATTTTTCTATATTCTATTTTGATGGCTTCATTAATGCACATACCAGGAAATACACCAGTGAGGGAAAGTTTCACAGGGGAATTAAAGACACTCACCTCTCTTTCTTCCAAAGCTCAATGAATGAGGAAACCAATGCCCTTTCTGTTATATGGAGCACAACATTTTTATTTTTGAGTTATCTCTTGAATGTCAAGGGTGTAGGCTCACTTCTGAGACCTCATATATTTTTCTGACATTCATCTGGGAGCATTTTAGTATTTTTAAAACTCATTATCATTCACTCTTACTACAACTAATAAAAGAGGTTGCAAATAATTGCAAATGAGTGTTGGGATTAATTACAAATTGAATTTGCGTTGAATGATGTCAATAAAATTAAACAATATTGCTCAATAAATGAAACTCTTACTTCATTTGCTTGGATTTTCTGGGAATACGTATGCATATATGGTTGCCCTTTGTAAGAATAATAATAGTATAGGTGCTCATAAATATGTAATATTTATCTTTCAAGCAGTTTTCAATATTCCAAAATCCTTCTTAGAGTTTGTGGTTATATAATTCATAATAACAATAACAGATCTTTTATTGGGATAAAAAGTAGAAGTTAGGGATGGAGAGATGGCTCAACATTAGGACACTTCCCTACAAACCCTAAGGACCCTGGTAATTCCCCAGTACCCAGGATAGAGGAACACACATCTGGATTCTTTTGTGTGGAAAGTGGCACTGGCACACCCATACTATCTCTCTCTCTCTCTCTCTCTCTCTCTCTCTCTCTCTCTCTCTCTCTCTCTCTGCTTGAAAATAAATAAAATATTTTTAAAGTAGAAGTTAAATGAGGCATCATCTCTATTAAACCCAAGACAGAATTTGTTAATTTACTTGAGTTGCCCCAATATTATTTAGGATTGAACTCCGATATTGCACAATTCCATGTTGAGCATTAGTCACTGATTCTGATTTTGCACTATTTTGAAAAATGTGAAATTGTGAATAAAGTATACTTCCATGTAAGGAAGGATATGAATTGAAAAATATTCAGTAGAGAATAGACATGTTGTAGCTAATTTTTAAGAGTGACATGTTTGCAAGACTCTTGACAGAGCTTCTGATGCAAATATGTAGATACTTGAAAATGATAAGGTCAGAATTAAGTGAAGTTCATTTGGTACTGTCTACTTATGCCAAGAAACATTTTAAGCCTACTGTCAAGAGAAGCGTTATTACCTCTCTCTCTCTTTCTCTGTCTCTCTCTCTCTCTCTCATTCTGTAAAACTTAATTTCTTTAAATTAAACTAGCCATAAGACCTGAAAGTCCATCTCAACATTTGCCTTGGAGGCATTTTACAAGTTGCATTAAGATTGCTTTTTAAAAATTATTCCATTAGTAAAGAAACTCAGAAGTCTGTAGTATTACAAATTATGTGATAAAAATTTTATCGTAGTTACTATTAAGCATTTGTACCATAGAATATATCATAATTATTGTGTATAATTTACTGTAACCCGTGGAATTGAAGTTGCATGTGCTTTATTTAGAGAATTATACAACGTACAAATTACCAACTGGGCTGCAACAGTTGCTGAGCTCCACTTTTCCCCCCTTTATTTGAGAGAGAGTGTGTGTGCTCTTGCTCATGTGTGTGCTCAAGTGGTGGTTCCTGTGTGAAAATGCTGATGAGTTCATGCCATGGTTGGTGCCCCTGCGGAGGTCAGCAGACAACGGGCTGTGTTCACGTGTCACCTTGTATGAGCAGGGCCCCTTGTGTGCAGGGGGCTACTGGCCCCTGAGCTCCCGGGGACTCTTCCAGCTGGCATCTCTTCTTGCCCTGGCTGTGATGGGATTACATGTCACCCACTTGGCATCTGGTTCCTTGTGTGTGTTCTGGGGATTTGAACTCAGGCACTTGACACTTGCAAGGCTTGTGCTCTCTCCCGAGCTCTGTTTTTCCTTTTCCTTTTTAAATGGGGAAGAAAGGGCTGTAGAAATAAGGAGACTAATTGTCACTCAGGAATCCTTACTAATATATGAATGCCCATGTGTGTTTCCATAATGGTCCCCGAGCTAGGGCTGAACTGCATGAATGTTCTGGAAAGCTCTTAGAATTAAAGGTCATAGATCAGAATAAATTTCACTCTCACCAAAGAACTCAGCCCTTATTTAAATAACACTGAATATTTCTTCCATCAAGTTAATAAATAACATATTCACTGTCTCTGGGGCAACTGATTAGGGAAGGATTGCTGGTATTCTGATGGTTCAAATTCAACAATACTGTATTACGTGTACAATAAAAAGCATTTAAAACGAGGAAAAATTAAATTATCAGACAGAATATTGAAAAATGAGAAAAATGAGATTTCATGATCTGAGAATTGGTAGGGTTCCACTTTTTGTATTGTGTGCCAAGAACATATCCTTGGGCACATTATTTTCACAGGATGAATTTTATAAGCCGGAAAGCTTTCCTATGTCATGCATGTTCGTTAAATTATATTCATTTGTTGTTTGTTCTTGTCGTAACCCCTGTTTCTTTTATCATTGTATTTAGTCTGTATGGCAGAACGAGGAAAAGTAGTTTTACTGACTACTTCTACACAATTGTTCTAAAATTAAATTGTAAAATTTTATAGATTTCTGAAATAACACTGAAAAGTTGAGATGTGAGACTCTCTATAGGAAGCATTTTAAGAAACCACGTGATATGACCGGTATGTGTTGTAAGAATGCTCCGTTTGCTATCTAAGTTTGGATCCTAATTGCGTGTATGCTATATTAATTTTGGAAAATGTCTTTTGTCTCTCACAGTGGCAGATGCATCTTGTCCTGTGGATTGATGGAGGACAGGAAGACAATGGTTCTGCAGCTGCCTCCTACTGAGCATGGAGTTTGGGGCCTTACATATTTCATCTTAATCGACAAAGAAAGAAGAGACCATATCTCGATTTTTGAAAGGCGACATTTTAGACCCAGTTTTTCCAGAAATATTTGGTTACACAGAATCCACGTTCCAAACAAATACAGTGGTGTCTAGGTAGTTTTAGGGGTACGTTTATAAAAGTGGAGGCTCTATTCTATGTCATTCCTAACAACTGGTTTCCTACAAGAGTGTGACTCATAACTAAGGCATTTATGCTATGTCAGTGATATTTAATTCCTTACGAAAACAAGAAGGTGAAGTAAAACAAAGCAACTGAATGCATCACTGTAAACCCGTATTGCTTTACAGTTCTGTTCTTGCAAGAACTCATCTAATTTTTCTACTTGCTGTGATGTCACAATTATTCCCAATAAAAGACTAAGGGCTTTTTCTCTACCAAGGCCAATATTTACTTTTGAACACTGCAGCCACTAGTTAGCTTTTTAAAAATGTTTCAGTAAGTCCTCTTATAAAAACTGAACTATGGCTTTTTTGTGCCAGGTAATATTCCTCCCATTGACTGTTCTCTAGTGCATCTACATTCATAAGTATTCAAGTATTCAAGTCGCAAATAGCATCCTAATTTGTGATTCTCTGATTGTAAGGCTGATCGGATTCATGGACTAGCAATGTTTTCTTCCTGGAAATTGTTGACCGCTGTTCCATGCTCGACTGATATGCTGAACATTCAAAATCACAATACTTGATTCCAGACTGCATGTAACATGGAAGAAAATTATGAAAACAGCACCAGCCTATATTTGTGGTCGATATAAAATTCTTCAGATAATTTTCCCAAAGCAGACGGAAGTATAGTTGTGAAGAAACTACAACCTGGTCATAGGTATGAAGATTTAATTCCCAATAAAAAAAGTTGAAGAATCTTCTTTCTGATATGTATTTGATATTTCCCTTGATGCGTATTATTGACCAGTAGGAACACACACACACACACACACACACACACACACACAGCTAATCATATTTTGGTGATTTTCATATGTTCTTTCAGTTGCTTTTACATAGAATAAAGGACACAATGGACACAGAGTTGTGTTTTGTTGCAAGGATGCCTGAGATATCCAAATGATTCCACAGGATTTCTGCTGATCAAGTAAGTTGCAGTGTGTCTCTAAAAAATGAAGTAATTTAATATGCTGATGAGCAAACATAGATGATCTAGTTACTCAGACAAGATTTAGGGTCCATTTCAGTGTCCTTTAAAGGGTTTTGACTAGAAGAGCCTTCATGTGGACACCTGAAGAGAGGCTCTGTAAGAGGACTTGAAGTTAGAACACAGCTCTAGTTATCCTAGTTCAGACCTCCCAGCAGTATAACATGTGCTTCTGTGGACTGCTACAGGTCACTGGCTTTCTGACCTTTTCTTAATACAAGTCTTTTATTCCCAATCCAAGCCTATGGTCAAGAATAATGCTGGGTTTAAACTTATAGCAATTACAAGCTCAGAATGAAAGTTTCAGTCAGTCGCAGAGTTTAGTGGGCACAAATGAAGTAGAAGAGGCAAAATACTTTTTCCTCTTCATTTATATCACTATTACTCATATCAGCTTTACCTTGTCATTACATCCTCATTAGTGCCCCTGTGTGTGTGTACCCATCTGTACTGGATTTGGGGTGTACAATATTAAATATATTCAATATAAACTGAATCAATAAATGCCAGCCATTGTATTTTTTCCCTCTTCTTGATTCTGCTCCCGAGTATCAGTAAATTTTACTAATGATCCTGAAAAGGAAGGCAGGGGATGAAGGAGAAAAAGACAGAGAATGGGTGATTGAAAAGTAAAAGGCTTCTGGGCACTGACATTCATTTGCAATCCCTTTCTTCCATTCTGACCTACTTTTCACACCTGGAGTCTAGCACACCTGGCCGGAGGTCCAGCCTGCAGGATCACGTGACAGCGTCCACATGGACACTCCATTGGGAACTGGGTTGCTTTCAGTTGGGACAATTTCTGTCTCACCACCTAGGATGAGGTAGCAGCATTCCAAGACCTTAACGTGTGTGTGCACATACATGTGTCTGCATGGACGTGAGCACATGTGTGTGCACATATTTGTGTGTGCACACGTGAGTGCATGTGTTCACTTTGCTCACAGAGTTAAAGATAGAAGTCACACACATTGGGTTAAAATATTAGGAGCATGCTCATGTGCACAGTAAGTTTCTCTTTTTTTAAATTTGGAATCTAGTTTACATCTCGCCCCTAAAATTTCTGCAGGCTCTTAAACAGTGTCCTTAATGAATTATCACTCATTAGAATCGTTATCTCCCATTGTGCACCCATCCTTCAGAGCAACTCCATATCCACACTTCCCTAAAGCTGGAGAGTCTGTATTTCAAAGGAGAGAGTCTACCAAAAGTCTACCAAAAAACACATGAAACCATGAATCCAGAGGTTATGATAGCCATAGTCTGATATTTTGAAACCTTAGGGACACTGCCTTGTGTCTAACAGTGAAATTAGAGTTAACCCTCATTATGACACTGAAAATCTTTTTATTTTTTTCCATATAAATTGGAACTGACTCAAGGGCGTGAAGCAAGGCGTGTCATTGGTGTAGCCACAATACCCAAATTGGTGTCTAGCATATATCTGAGTCTTGATAACTTTTGTAGAGTTGACCTGAATTTCCTAACACTGAACCAAACATTTCACCTGTGAGGGAATTAGAAGGATGCCTCCTTTGTGGTAATGGTTCTATCCATCTCATAATTTAGATGACAGTAAATAAATTATAATGATATTATCTTCCAAGTGGAATTACATTTACTTCAAAAAGTCATTATATCTTAATCTGAGCATCCAACAAGGGACAATTCTCATAAGAAGGAAAAAAATGCCACAGCATCCTTGAATACTGGAACTCAGTGGACTAATGCATTAGGACACCAGAGGCAGATGCTGTAACTAAAGGGTGCGGTGGCATTTTCTTTCTCTGAAGCAGGAAATGTAATTACCTTCACGTTTCTCATACTTGAGCCATACTACAAATGAGTTATATCCAGGTACAGAAAAACCAACAATATTTTATTTATAATCTTATTTTAAGCTTTTAAACTACAAATTCTGACTCTAGCATTGTTTAAAAGTCCTGGGATTTATAGATGCTTTATATAATCTGCTGTTTTCAAACTTGGGTTTTCTCCACAGAATGGTCCTTTCCTTGTCATCAACACAGAACTGATCATTTCATGAAAAATATAAAGTCTTGCATTTTTCCTCATTATTTCTTAAAAATCTATTTCTAATATTGCATTCCCCATTGGACTACTTCATAAGGGCATGAAGAAAAAGAGAAAAATGAAAAAGAAAGGAGAGAGAGAGAGAGAGAGAGAGAGAGAGAGAGAGAGAGAGAGAGAGAGAGAGAGAGAGAGAGAGAGAGAATGGATCTCGCCACTAGAATTCACCATAAAAATCGGAAAGTGTAACAGAATTCTTACAAAATTTCCTAGGCCAGTTCTTTAGGGAATTGAGGTCTATGTAAAATATGTCACCTGGGGAGGGGAGGGGAGGAACGAGATGTGGGGAATAGAATAGTGCAGCAAAAAACAGGTGCTGAGGAATACACGTCATTTTGTCTGCTTTAGGTCACAATAGAATTTTTAATAAATAAATTTCTTTTCTTTTTGTTTTTTGTAAAGACACTTTTTTTTTTGAAACAGTAGATTTAGCCCAGTCATTTGTGTCATTTTTAATAAACGGTCTCTCGTCCATTGTTTTAGATTTGGGTCTCTTGGACATTGTCTTTTGAGTTCATTCGGATCAATAACGGTTCATGCACTGAACTGTGTATTGAGTTGATGGTGTTCACCGTGGTGGCGTGGTTGAAGGGGGATTTGTACGAGTTATAGTGGTTCAGGTGTTCGTGCTCGATGGCAGGCATGGGCAGGTGGCTCTCCATGGGCGCGTCCCCGGCCATCTCATCGTCCACGTTGATGATCTCCACAGTCCTGGTCGGGGCGTGATGGCTCTGCCGGTGGTGCTGCTTGCGCATCTTGTAGAAGATGACGAGCATCACCGCGGCCATGAGCGTGATGGCCACGAAACAGCCGATGATGATCTTGGTCGTTTTCATGACCTCGTCGATGCCCGGCATCCCGCCGTTCATGTCCGTCACGGGGATGGTGAAGGTCTTCTCCGTGGACCTTGTGCTCTGGGGCGCGAGGGCCGTGGTGGCGTTGGTGGTCTCCCAGTCCACCACGGGCGTGGGGCCCACGTGGTGGTCCGTGGTCCTCGCCTCGTCCTGAGAGGGCTCCATCGTCTCCACCGTGACCGTGGAAAAGTAGGAGAAGGGCGTGGTGGAGACGGCCGTCACGTTGAGCGTGGCGGACGCCGTGGTGTTGCCCACGGCGTTGCTCACCATGCAGGTGTACATGCCGGTGTCCTGCAGGGTGACGTTGGTGAAGTTCAAGGTGCCATCGCTGAGCACGGCGATGCGCACCTTGTAGGCGCCGTGCGTCAGGACGGCCCCGCTGGGCGCGATCCAGGCCACCGAGGTGAGCGGCGTGGCGGCGCGGCAGCGCAGCTCTGCGCCCATGCCCTCGGTGACATTGAGGTCCGCGGGCGGCTCCACGATGACCGGCGCGAAGCACGTGAAAAAGCTCTGGTCCAGCTCGCCGATGTACCTGCCCTTGAGGCTGGCCGGCGTGTGGCAGCGCGCGCAGCACGCCGTGTTGGAGGGCGCCGTGTCCCGCAGCCACCAGCTGAGCCACAGGATGTCGCAGTTGCAGCTCCAGGGGTTGTGGTGCAGGTGGATCCGCTCCAGGTGCTGCAGCGGCGTGAAGAGGTCGTGAGGCAGGAAGGTCAGGTTGTTGTGCGCCAGGTTGATCTCCACCAGCGACTGCAGCGTGTCGAAGGCGTTGCGCTCGATCACCTGGATCTGCGACTGGATCATCCACAGCTTCTGCAGGTGCATCAAGCCCTGGAACGAGCCCGGCCTGATCGCCGACAGGTGATTCCCAGAGAGGTCCAGCTCGTCCAGTTTGACAAGGGGCGTGAGGTTCGGGATTTCCCGGAGGTTGCACATGGCCAGGTTCAGGTACCTCAAGTTGGACAGACCCTCGAAGGCACCTTCGGAGATGTACGAAAGCCTTTTCAGCTCCCCCAAGTCTAGTCGGCGCAGAGAGGGGATTCTGTTGAAAGCGTAGGAAGGGATGCTCTCGATGGGGTTGTTTCGCAACCAGAGCTCCTTCAGCTTAGACAAATACACAAAAGCTCCATTGGGGATGGTGGTCAGACGATTGTCAAAGAGCTCCAGCGTGTTCAGGTTCGCCAGGCCATTGAAGGCCCCGATTTCAATGGTCCTGATGTGGTTCCGGCTGAGCTGGAGGATTTCCAGGTGCCTCAGGTGCTTGAAGCTGTTCACCTTGATGATCTGGATCTGGTTCTCGTGAAGGTTGAGCAGGCGCGTGTTGGTGGATATGCCGTCGGGGACCTCGCGCAGGTTCTTGCGCACGCAGATCACCTTGCTGAACTGGTTGCTGCAAGAGCACACCGAGGGGCAGGTCTGCGCGCGCACCAGGCCCGCCACCACCAGAAGCTGCAGAGCCAGCAGCACCACAAGCAGCGGGTCAAATAGGGCCCTGTTACACCTAGGGCCTATCATTATCTGCTGTGGATGTAAGGGCATCTTGTTCAACATTCATAATTTATCTGGGGTTGGGCCTTCTGGAGTTCAAACAGTCTGGAAAAGAAGCAAAGAATAAATCAATAAATAAATGTCAATAAAATAATGTCAGTGGTCGGTCAACTAAGGCCAATATTTGCCAAATTAAAAGAAACAATAAATTTAAATTCCCGTGTTGAGCTATGTCACCTTTGCAAAATCTCTGCTATTGAAATTAGGAAAGTAATTTCACCTCCATACATCACCTGGCCTTCTGAGGAAGGATAGCGCTGTCATCCACCGCAAGTCCTTGCTGGAGGCTCTCGAAACGCTCGCAAAGCTGCTGCTTCATAATGAGACATAGAATGGATGCACCAAGCAGGTATTACCTCCTCTTCCAGCAGGAACAAGACAGCAGTAACAATAGTACCCCGTTTTGACAGTGATATTTTATTATGTATTCGTGTACATGAACTGAACAATGTTGATTCATTAGGTCATTTTCACAGACACACACATCTGTATCTACATAGTCTATATATCTATATTTATGTCATCATCCATCTACCTCCAGAATCTGCCATCTAGCCATGTCTCTCTATATATGGATATATATAGAGAGAGAGAAAGAGAGAGAGAGAGAGAGACAGAGAGAGAGAGAGAGAAAACCTGATTTTGAAAGCAAATGACTTTTACCACTGAGCCATCTCCCCAGCCCCAAATTTGTCCTTTTTATGACAGAAAAAAATGCCACTTATTTAATGCTATAGTAAGTATGATCAGGAATACACGATTCCAAACCATGAAGATGTTCTAAAATGCTACTACATATAAGATGCATGCACCTCTTGGTCCTTCATTCCTAAGTCCAGTTATATTTTCTCTTTTTTGATTACATCAAGGTCTTTGTGTTGCGGCAATTAATCGGATTTCCTATGATTTAGTCATAAGTAATGGTTTATGAATTATAGCTGGTTCAAAGGTAATTCATAACCCACAGCCAAGAATACTTGGTGCGTTTCACTGAATCCAATAAGCCACTATCAACACAAGCTCTTCTACTTTAAAATCTAAATTATGTTACTTTTACATCAGCAGCCATACTTCAACATCTCTTTATAAGACGTTTTTATCGCATCAAAAGGAAATCAATTTAAAGGCATGCACTCTCCATTATGATGCTCCTGACTGCATTTGCCTACAAATGGGTGCGTGTGGATTTGGAATTAAACCATCTGCTTTAGCCTTGTCCCAGAGGATATCTCCGCTGTGACAATCAGCCTTGCACTGATAGCCTGCATATGCAGGAGAGCTGGCTGCTTGAGGTTGCAGTATTAAGCACTGTACTGCTGTTCAGTTGGTCTAGACATAAATTTGGAAGAGAGGAGAGAGGGAGATACATTGAGTTAATCATAAACCACCACTACCCACATACAGCCTCAAAGGTCCTCATTAAACATTGACCATCAAAATTGAACCTTGAAACTAGACTCCAGAGCTCTCCTCCCCTCTCCCTCCCACACCCACACTCCAGAACATTCCTCCCCTCTCCCTCCCACACCACACTCCAGAACATTCCTCCCCTCTCCCTAACACACCCACCCTCCAGAACATTCCTCCTCTCTCCCTCCCACACCCACACTCCAGAACATTCCTCCTCTCTCCCTCCCACACCCACACTCCAGAACCTTGCTGAGAGGATAGGACACTCAGATCTGCTGCAATAACCCTGAAGACAAAAGGACAATGTGACAAGGAAGAGGTTTGCGCTAAGCAGTTGAATTCATGAATCTGGCAACTGCTCTTTCTGGGCCCTGTCAATCATGTGCCACTTTCAGTTCCTCCAGGAACACCATGATGGTTTTCTGGCTATGCACAACCAAACAGATCCTGACCCTCCCTCTCTCCTTTCCTCCATCCCTCCCTCCCTTGCCTCAGTGAATGTACTCATTGTACAGTGAGTACAATACAAATCAGTGGCACCTTCAGAGAGCTTATAACATTATAACTCAGGGATTTCCAAAACAGCAAATTCACGTAAGGTAAGATAGTTTGCTTATAAGCAGATACTGAGGCTCATTTCCACTCTACTAAGAAGAGTTCCTACTTGAAAATCATTTTTCCTCAATATTTCCTTGGGTTTAAATGAATGCTACAAAACAAAAGGGAACAAATTAAATCAACAGTTATCAAAGGCAACTCACTCTTTCAAATCACTTTTTGCAAATGTTTCCTAACATAGATCATTTTTTTCCATTTTAGATTTATTCTTAGTTTGTTGAACTATCTTCCCACTTCCTACAGGAGTAAGGAGTTCTTCAGAATTTCAGGGAAAATTCTTCTTTCAAAACTACGCCCAAGGCTGAACCTCTAGGCAAATGTAATGGAAATGTTACAACATTTAAATGGCTGTAACCAGGGACTCAATCTGTCAAGCCATTAGGTAGATGCTTGGTTAAGTACACTGTCATTACAAATGTCCAAAGACTATGCTGTAGAAGTTTTGTTTTATAAATAAAAAAAATAGTTCTCCATAATCACTTTTAAGAATGTGTATCTTATTGTAGAATGTGTAGTATTTAAACGTGCCATTATAGTATCCTTAAATGAGAAGAGTGTCCAGAGAGCATATTTTTTTAATGAAGACACAGAAAGTCCATTTGGTTGCAGTCCAACATGGTGTTATGCTCTGAAGAATTCAGGAAGCATTAAAAGCAAATCTAAATTGGACATGCCTTATGGAACTTTGTAATCTTATCGGAACTGCAATATGAAGTAGAAATTCACATGTATAATAAAAATGTGCATATTTGTATCTACAGTCAGATATCAATGTAGTCATAGCTCATATTAAAATGTTGGGGGCCTGCAGAGATGGCTGAGCAGTTAAGGTGCTTGATTGCAAAACCCAAAAACCTGAGTTCTCTTCCTCAGTACCCACATAAAAAGCCAGATATACAAAGTGGTGCATGCATCTGGAGTTCATTTGCAGTGGTTGCAGGCCCTGGCATTCCCATTCTCTCTATATATGTCTCTCTCTCTCTCTCTCTCTCTCTCTCTCTCTCTCTCTCTCTCCCTTTTCCCTCTCTCCTCTCCCTCTCTCTCCTTTCCTCTCTCTCCCTCCCTCTCTCTCTCCCTCTCTCTCTCTCTGCCTGTATTATAAAAAAGTATTTTAAAAGTAAAAAAAAAAAAACTTTAGAATATAATTCGGATTGACTTGGGTCTGACAGAGTTCCTACTTGCTTCAGTAAACAGAATCAATAAAAAGTTGAGGTTATTAAGCAGGGAAGGAGGTTTATGAGAACATTGTTCCTGTAAGTTTCTGCCATTGTGCAAAAAAGAAGTAGGAGAGAAAACTAATTGAAGAAAAGACGAGCGACCCAGCTGTCCATATCTCAAGCATTACTTTAAAACTAGGAGTGACCTTCTAGGTGATGGTCTGACAAGGTCATGTCTACTTAAAATGAGTCCAGCCTAGTAAAAACGCTAAAGGATGACTGAAGGTAAAACCCCCTTCTTTATATGGTCCTGTGCACAGAGGGTTTGGGGAGGCCATGGAGACTATGCTGCTCCCGTCAGGAAAGGAGCTCCTCTGACCCACAGAGCTGCTCCTGTCTGTGTCCTTCACTGAGCGTACTTGACACAGTGCTGAGATGAACATAGCTTCTCCTGTGGGTTACTTTCAATGTTTGGTAAACTGCTGATCTGTGAGCCAAATCTTAAATATGACTGAGAACGCTCAGACACCAGACATTATATGAATATGATAAACAGTGCCGCATATCCCAAAGCTGCCCCCCATGGCACCATTAATGCTGGCTTCCTACAGCAAGTTGTCCAAGCAAAAATTGTAAGGATTGGGCTGGAGAGATGGCTCAGCGGTTAAGGCACTTGCCTCCAGTGCCTAGGGCCCCGGGGTTCAATTCCCCAGTACCCACATGGGCCAGGCCCACAGGTGGTGGCCCTGATCTCTCTCTCCCTCTCTCTCTCTCTCTCTCTCTCTCTCTCTCTCTCTCTCTCTCTCTTTCTCTCTCTCTCTCTCTCTGTATCTCTCTGATTGAAAATGAATAAAGAAAATACTCTTTAAAAATGTAAGAATGTTTCCTTGACATACCTTTTACTGGATTCCATCCAACATGACAATTCGAGAGCATACCGTGGTTCTGTGACAGTTCCTCACTCACTTTTACTTGACCAAGTCATTTTCTTTTCTAATAGACTCTACTGAAGTAACTTATCAGGTCCCTATTTATTTATTTATTTGTGTGTGTTCCTACGTGTATGGAGCACATGTGTGTGTGTGGGGGGGGAGTGCATGGACTTGTTCAGATGTCTTCCTCTGTCACTCTGCACTGAGTCCTTCAAGACGGGCTTTCCCACTGGACACATCGGCTAGCCAGCAAGTGACTATTTGCATCTCATTGTCTTTCCACTACCAGCTCTCGCTGCCTGGCCCAGGCTGCTTTCATTTTTTCTGAACTCATGTTGGCAAGCTTGCCAGGCAGGCACGTTGTCCACTGGGCACTCTTCCTGGCTCCAGG
>PVHP010022973.1:0-27816 GCA_004024765.1 Zapus hudsonius
TCTTGTTTGAGGGACTCTGGTCCTTTTTCATTGTTCTGGAAAGCCCCTTCATGTTCCCCCTCTTCTCCCATGCTCAGCTCCCTGTAAGGGCTCCCAAGTCCTGCCTCCACATGGGCCATCCTGACCTCCTCTATGAATTCATCATCTCCCCATAAATAACTTTAATGATTTATGATATATCCTTCTCAGTCCTTTTATTTCAACTCTGTTAAAAGTAGACAAACACCCACAAGTTGGAGTTCATAAGCTCTTCCTGAACTTCAAAATCCCATATCACTCTGACCTTTGATCTAAGAAGCTTCCAAAGGCAGGAGTGTGGGAGGGGGGAAATAGTTAGGGGAGGTTTATTTTGATTCTTCCAAAAGACACAACAAAGATTCCACTGAACAGGTACCTTAGACTTCTCCCTGGCCCCTGGCACTTTGGGCTCAGAATGTCCTTGAGTCAACAGGCCAAGAAAGGAGTTAGAGTGCCAGCAGGGATGATTTGCTCAGACTACTAGGGTGAAATTGGACTCTTCCTACACAATGGAGATAAAGAATGTATGACTTTAGTGCAAAAATGTCTTGTTGTTACCATGCCCTGTGATTGACATCAATGGCAAACTATAACAACCTAATCAGGACAAGGTAATAAATGGCCTTGCACCCTACAGCTATGATCCTGTGGCTCACTCTTCCAGGTAAAGAACCAAGAGCTGCTGAGATACTTGCTGAGGCTGGAAGAAATCCAGAATGGATAGTTAGTTACAAATACCAGCTTAGGCACTGGGACTAGTTATAGAAATGAACATTATAATCACTACAAGTGTTTCTATCCTACTTTGTTAAGAATATTTGTGCATTATATACATATGCTAAAAATATATTTGTGTGTTCTTTCCTCTGTTTCTTCACCATGTAATATGGCATTATTTGAGATAATAGAAGTATTTAAGTGGTCTTAAATCTGTATTATCATATTTAAGTTATGGAGTACTGAGAGACTACATATGCCTCAAGGGACTTGTCACTGTTGGGGGAAGGAATAGTGCATTTCTGGTTGTATGTGAGATAGTTCTGTTAGATGGGATTATAACCTTGTTATAACATTCCTTTGGAAGCATGACCTAAGGAGATGTCTCTGGATGTCTGAAAAGGGGTGGGTTTATGAAGGTTCATCTCTATTGTCTACTTAATTGGATCAAGAAAGAATCAAGTGAGAGACACACCTCTTAGGTAGATTTGTAAGGGTACTTCCAGGAAGGATGAAGTGAGGGAAGAAGATACTATCCCAGAATGGATGACCCCTCTAGTGTCTGTCTATATAGAGAGAGGATAAATCAGTGCTTTGCTTGGTTAACCTTGTTCCTTGCAAGTAAGTGCCATCCTTTGCTGGCATCATGTTGCCTTCAGCTTTCTCTATTGCTGTGCAGAAAGAACCCAAACAAAAGTGGCTTGTGGAGGAATGAGTTTACTTGGCTTACAGACTCGAGGGGAGACTCCATCCTGGCAGGGAAAACGATGGCATGAGCAGAGGGGTGGACATCACCTCTGCCACAGCACTGGAAATAGCACCAGGAAGGTGTGCCAAACACTGGCAAGGGGAAGCTGGCTTATAACCCCCATAAGCCCGCCCCCAACAACACAGCTCCAGAGAGGTTGTAAAACCCAAACTGCCATCAGCTGAGGATAGATTACTCAGATTACTTGGATCAAGCCATGACACATCAGAATCCAGCTTCTTCAGCCTTCCAATGTTGACCGGAGACCAGCAGCTTTCTAAAAATTCTCCAAGCCCTCAGAAGTAGGTTGGGATTGCTAAGGGATCCAGCCTTGTGGATTGAAAAGGTACAACATCCATTTTTAGATTGAATTATTTTTTCTATTCATAAGATGTTGGGAGATTTTTTTCCTTCATCATGAATAGACATTGAATTCTGTCATTTTTTTCTGCATCTATTGAAATAATCTTTTTAGTCTACTATATGGAAAATTCCATTGATTGATTTTGAAATGTTAAGGGAAACCTATATAATTGTACTAACCCTCAATTCCAATATGTTAATTCATTTCTATATTATTCAACTTAGTTTGCTAGAATTAGGAAGTGCACCTACTATTGCTTTTTGCTGGAGGAGATTGTAAAGAATTAATATAATTTCTTTCATCACATGTTGGAAGAAACCACCACAGAAATCACCTGAGCTTTGTGAATTTTTTGTAATGTTATTAATCATTAATTCAATTTCTTCAGTAAATTTGAAGACATTCTGATACCTTATTTATTAATATCTATCTTTGCATGTTTTCATGATTTTGGATATATATCCAAAAATAAATTTCCACAAGTACTTATTTATTTATTTGCCAGGCATGGTGGCACATGCCTTTAATCCCAGGATTTGGGAGGCAGAGGTAGGAGGATGGCTGTGATTTTGAGGCCAGCCTGAGATTACAGAATGAATTCCAAGTCAGCCTAGGCTAGGGTGAGACCCTACCTCAAAAAAACAAAACAAACAAAAATTTACTTTTGGTTTTTTGAGGTAGGATCTTGCTGTAGTCCAGGCTGAGTCGGAATTCACTATGTAGTCTCAGGGTGGCATCTAACTCATGGTGATCCTCCTATCTCTACCATCCAAGTGCCGATATTAAAGGCGTGTGCCACCATGCCTGACTGTTTATATATTTTAAGATATCTTTTCCATTTGAAATGATTATAGAATTCACTGGTATAAAGCTTTTCATAGTATTCCCTTTTTAGCTCTTTTTAAAAGCTCTATAATGATGCTTTTTCATTCTTGATACCAGTCATTTTACAACCCTGATTTCCTGTTCTCTCTCTCTCTCTCTCTCTCTCTCTCTCTCTCTCTCTCTCACACACACACACACACACACACACACACACACACACAGTGACTTCCATTTTTACCTTTAACTCATCAGTTATTTTGCTTGACTTTTCCACTCCCTTCCAGTTTTGAAATTGTTTGCAGTGGAAAGGTAATTAGATCCCAGTCACTCTATCATGGCCTGAAAGAAAAGACCCCTTGTTCAGATTTACACTGGAGTCATCTCCACTGCCACCTTCTTTAAGATGACTGAGGCTTTGTCAGTAATAAGGGTCAAGCAGCATGTAGGCCAATGTGTATGCAGAAGCACTCTGCTGTGTTTGTGAAAGAGATTGGAGCAGTGAAGGGCAACCAGTAGGCAAATGAAAACCTCATTATGGAAGATAACATTTAGAACAGAAACACAGCATCTCACCTTTACATAAAGAATTATTTTGTAGAATAACAGTGGATTATTCAGGGCTCTCTAGAGGAACAGACTGATAGAATAGATAGATATTATAAAGGTGACTTACTAGATTGACTTACAGGATGCAGGCTGAGTAGTCCAACAATGGCTCTCTGCAGGCTGGAGAGTCTAAGGATCTGACAGATGCTCAGAACACGAGGCCGGATGCCTTAGCATTCCTAATCTAGAGCTGAAGGCCTGGAGGATTTCTGAAGAGATGTTGGTCTGCAGTGCACGTGGGAAGCCTGAAGAAGTTGGATTTGTTCCAGTGTCTATGATGGATGATGGCAACATGGTAGATGAAACTCACCAGCAAGGAGAGAGGGTAGCCAAGCAGAAAGGTACTGCTTTTTCTTTCTTTCTTTCTTTTGTTTGTTTTTTGTTTTTCAAGGTAGGGTCTCGCTTCTTTTTCTTAGAACTTAATTTGATATAGGCTGCTACCAGAATGGCTGCCCCTCTAGGGGAGAAAGGCTTTTCTTCATTAATCTTTCCTAGAAAAACATCACAGAACTGCCCAAGAGGTGTCTTCTACTTAATTCCTAATCTGAGCAGGTTGGCAATACAAAATTGTCATTAAGACTTCAAATTCTTCTGGTAGAATTAAAGCATCATGGGATCGATGGGTAGAAGATACTGAGAGGTAGGTTTTATCCTGACACAACCAGAGTTCGGGAGTGGTTTCTGGATGGATATGAGATTATAGCCTCTGGAACAACTGGAGAGAGGAAATACATGGACATGTGTAGACCTTGTAATTCCATCTCTCTTGTCAGACAGGTATATGTTCAGGTTCCACCATCACCACAGTCCAGTTGTGTGATGTAAATGGCCATGATATATATGTGCTGACTGTATACGGATGTAGAGATTAAGTGAGATTGCACAGTACGTGCAATATTGTATTAAAATATTTATCATAGTATTTGTTACAGAGCATGTATTTTATATTACTTTATTATTATATCATCATTAGCATGTACTGAAGGAATAATTACGTGATTGAAAACGGATAAGAACTCATAAATCATTTTGTACAAGCCCATTATTTCATGGGTGGGGAAAACAAAACAAGAAAAGCATGGCCCAAAGTCTGTTCTTCAGTAGAAGGAGCTCTGGAGCCAGATGTTCAACCTCTGTGCTCCGCTGACCCACTGCTCTGTCTGCATCTCACCCACATAAGGATTCAGGAACAGGAAGCTCACATCTACATTCTGGCTTTTCCAAGGGTGTGTGTGCTGTGTAGTCCTTTCTCCTCTCCATATCTTAATCTCTTCCCCCAGAAGATGGGGGCAAAGCAGTATTTCTAAAGGCCTTTCTAGGCTCCGTGTTTTGTGCATTGCACAGGGAATGCAGGCTGATATGGAAGGAATTCATTTGTTGGAAATGTTTGCCTAGAGCAGGCACTTCTATTTTATTTATTTTCTTATTTATTTTTTGCACACAGTGACAAAAAATGCTTTTGTTTTATGTTCTATTTTAAAAAAGGAAATCTGTCATTCACTTCCAATCTGGTTTGCAGCTGTGTTGAGTTAAATAGCACTCCAAGCTAAAGGCAGCCCACCAACCGCTCCCCAGGAAAACAGCATGTAGATTGCTGTTTTGTTTTCTTTACTGCACTTCTCAGTGCTGATAAGGCAGCCTGCCTCAGCCTGTTCCTGCCCAAGTCTCTGTCATTGGTTTAGGGATTTGCAGAAGTCACGCTGTTCCCATTCCTGTAATCCTCACCACAGACTTAGAGATAATTGTTCATTCCTCCTGCTCCGGAGCTGCTAGCCTGCCTGGTGAATGAATGCCCATATTCCCCAACAAAGGAGATGATATTCTAAGATGACATGTCAATTAACATGCCTGCCTTTCAACTTTCTTTGGCTGGTGTGAAAGGGAGACTGTTTATTTCTCGCGGTGCTCATTGTCTAAGGTTTGCTTTGTTGTCACTGTGAATATGGAATGTGTCTTTTTTCCAGAATGTTCTAAGAGCACCCACTCTATGAAAAGTACTACGCCAAGACACATCCCCTAATATTGAGAACCTCATAGGCCAGGTTTAGGGAGAAGTGAGGGACTCTAGTTCAGTATTTTAATGAATATAAGCTGAGTGCTAAGAGAAGATGATGTACAAGAGAGCAGCTCTTAGGAGGGTTCAGGAAAGGCTTCTCGAAGTGGTAGAATTTATAGCTTGGGAAGATGGATAGAATGAATACAAGGGTGCAGAAAGGACAATCTGTTCAATGAATTTCTTGAATAGACTTCACAATGAATACCAATGGACAGTACCTTAGTGGCATGTCCTCAGCTGATGGGAGGTTGATGATTTTCTTCAGGGATGGAGAAGACACACGGTGGCACTCGCCTGTTACCCTAGCTAGGCTAGCATTTAGAGGCTGAGGCAGGAGGACTACAATTCAAGGCCATTGCATTAGTGATTTCTCTCATTGCTGTGAGCAACACCTAACACGAAGCAACTTAAAAGAGGACTTTCGATTCATAGTTTGAGAGGGTGGAGTTCATCCTGGCATCAGGAATATGTAGATGTAACGCCTGGCATCTCAGAGGACAAGGAAGCAGAGCCAACCTATGACTCTAGCCACAGCCCTATGGTGTAGCTCTGTCAGCTAGGCCCCTTATCTAAAAGATCCCAGAACCTCCCCAAACAGCACCAACAATTGGTGATTAAGTATTGAAACACATGAAGGAGGACCAATCATATTTAAACCATAACAGCCATCATAGTCTACCTAAAGACTCTGAGGCCAGCCCAGGCTGTCCAGTGAGATATTGCCTCCAATAAAACAAAAGAAACAAGCAAAAGAAAATCTTCTTTCTTTACATAGGGAAACAGGAGTCTAGGCAAGCTGGCTTATGAAAGGTTTCCTGGTGGCTCACAGGAGACAATTCAGGATGAGCAGCTAACCTTTCCAGGCTAGGAGTTTTTCTACCTGGGAGCTTTTGGCATTTTCAGTCAGGTAATTCTTTCCTGTAAGGCCTGTCCTGTACACTCCTGCACATTGTAAGATGATCATCAGGAACCCTGATATTTACTCACTAGCTGTCAGAAAGCGCTCCCCAACTGTGACCACTGAGCATCTCTCCAGACACTGCTAAATGTCCTGGAGGGAAAAATGGCCCATGATTAGGAACCACTTTGGGATGTCACCTAATATGTTGGCAATCATTCAGCAGGCCGAGGAATAAGTGTAGCCACATTACAGTTTTCAGTAAGTCCCTTCCAGCTAGGACTTTGGTGTTTTTATATCAAACAGAATGTCTATTCCCAGGAGTGCTTTAGCTGGGTCATGTGGTAGTTCTATGTGTCGGTTGCTTTATTTGTTGCAGTGGAATATCTGACCAAAAAAGCAGCTTAAAGAAGGAAAGGGGTTATTGTGGCTGACAGTTCTCAGGGATCACCTCTGTCATCGTGGGGAAGGCATGGAAGCAGGAGCAGGAAGCTGGCTGGTCACATTGCAGCCATTGTCAAGAAGCAGAGAGTGAAAAGGAAGTGAAGTCCAGCTTTAAAACCCAAACTCCCACCCCTAGTAACTCGTATCCTCCACTCCAGCTCCACCTCCTCAAAGTGCCACAGCCTTTCCAAACATGCCACCAGCCAAGAGCCAGCTCTTCAAACACAGGAGCCCATGGGGGACACTTCCCATTCTGATCACAGCATTCTATTTTCAGCTTTTTGAGAAACCTCCGCACTGGAAATCATCATGGTTGTTCCTCGTTGCATTCCCACTAGCAAGAATAAGAGTTCTTCTTTCCCCGCACCCTCAGCATTGGAGGTCATTTGTTAGCTTTTCTGACATTTACTGGAAAATGGATAGAACTGGAGTCCATTATGCAAAGCAAACCAAGCCAAATTCAGAAAGACCAATGCCACGTTTTCCTCTCATATGGAGATCCTAGATTTTAACTTTTATATAGGTGATTATATATGGGGGGATATAGATGTGAGGGAAGTGTAGTCATTAGACTAGAAAGAAGACCATGGGAAGGGAAAACAGATCTGAAGAGGAGAGGAGGAATAGAATCACGTGCTATGAAAAGAAGGAATCCATAGGAGGAGGGCAGGGGCACAGGAGAGGGCAGTGAAGGAGGGTGAGTGACAAGAACAAAGAACTATGAAAATACCATCATGAAACCCATTCTATTATATGCTCATTTCAGAAACTAATACAAAAGGGTCACTTGTTATTCTTTTACTAATTGTTCATTCACTCAACACTTTTTTTCTGAGGTTAATACTGTGCTGTAGTACTCCTGTAATACCAAGAATAGAGCAGTGAACCAGGGCAGCAGGATCCTAGTGGGAGGCAGGCGATAAACATATAGATGGACTCCAATGAAGTAAAATCCCAAGCAGTGGCGCCTCAAGGTAGTAAACTACCCCTGAGGAATGATTATAAGATAATGTTTGAGCTGAAACCTACATGATAGAATGCCAGAGCCTCTGTGTTTATAAAATCCAGAGGGTAAACTGAGCCAGGCAGGGCAAAGTGTGTCAGGAAGTGCGAAGGAACCTAGTCAGGTTAGTGGGAGATAATGAGGAGAGAAAGTCTGAAGTGTGGACAAGGGACAGTTTCTAAAGAGTTGGACAGGCCACATAGTGGAGTTTGGACGTGATTTTAACTGCACTGGATGCCACTGGGAAGTTTGAAGCTGGAGAGTGGGATGGTTTGTTTTAATAAAGTCATCTCAATTATTTTGAAGGTAAAGGGTTTTTAAGAAGCCAAGACTGGGTGTAGGAAACCAAGGGAGAAGTTAGTCACAAGAAGCCAGGAGAGAGGTTGGGATGGCTTGGCCTAGATCTTGGTGGCAGGCAGTCCACAGAAAGATAGACCCAATTCAAATGAAGTAAAATTTCAAGTCATGACAAGTGCTATAAAGGAAATAAAATGGCAATCCAATAGGAGATGACTCCTGAGGAATACTTCTGAGACGACGGAGGGCAATGCAGATAGAAGCAGATGGAGTTAGAATGTCTTTTAGAGGTGAAACTATCTGAATTTGCTGATGGATTAAATATGAGAACTAAGGGAGACAGAGGAGGGGAGGATGATGCCCAGACTTAAGACCAAAGAACTGAACAGATCATTTTGCCATTGTCTATGATAGAAAAACAGATCTGGAGGTGAAATACAGTGGTTCAAGGTGAGTTTAAAATGTTCTCAACACAATGATTCAATTCCATAATAGGATTAAGGATTGTGTTTGTTTTACTTTCTCCAGACACTTGAGGTTACTGCCTCCTACTGCGCAGCACACGTGCAGACACTCCAGGACACACACATGGAAAGCTGAAACAAAACAATGTCGTAGCAGGAAGTGAAAGAGACTTCCAAATGCATGAAAGGAATGACAGGCTTTGGAAAACTGTGTGAGATGAGATCTTGTCAATGGGAGGTTTTGCTATCAAGAAATCCAATGAGGCTTAAAGAACACTGATAATGCATTAGCATTCTTGAGCACACACTAACTTTACTGTGTGGTAATTATTGAGCAGTTATAGACCAGCTCAGAAATGTAGTGACAAGATAGTCTGTGTCATCCATCAAATCCCCAAAGCTATAATCATCTAATGAATACTACATGAATCAAACAGTGGAAAATAATAATAATGTCTTTGCTTCCCACCCCCTGAGCTTTTAAGCAAGGTTTCCAGAGCTTTTAGTGAATAGATTTACTGAAGTTTGGCTTCCTCTAGGGAGCTCTATAGGACAACCGGGCTCCTAAGATCCAAGGCCAAATGGGATGAAAAGGTAGCTCTAATCGTTTAGCTGAGGAAAAAGGAATTCTTCAGCCTAATCGTGGCAAGCAATTGTGGCTTCTCCACAGATCCTGGAATTTTCTTGATTTTAGGACATGAATGGGCTTTTCTCTGCAGGTGGCAAAGGGAAACATTTCTGGAAGCTTTAGATCCCTTCCATCCAGGCACTGGGTAGAAAGGCCGCATGGCATGGTGGCAAGTCTGGCATCTGGGCCTCAGGAGACATGGGAACATGTCATGGGTCAAGTTCTTCTGGCAGAGCTGTGGACAAATGACTTCCGTTGTCTAAAACATTAATTTTGCAGCCATAAAATGGGAATACTAAGAGGAATGTTATACTTCTTTTTGATTGTTTTTGATCTATTTTATATTTCTAAGTTGTAATCAGGAAACTTCCAAGTTTTAGAAATCTTCACGTTCTAGAAAAATGAGAGGTTTTAATCATGGTTACTTTTTAATTATAGCAATCTTAGAAAAGGTTGGACTAATGATTCATAACAAACCCTTGAAACTAAAAATTCACATGTTCATTCCCTAATTAATTTTCCTCCTTTTCAACTGAGCATTGAAGGCCAAAATTTGTATCATCATGGAAAAAATATGAATTTGGATTTAGAGTTGATGAACTTGGATAAGTCTGCACTGCAAGCAAATTCATTGCCTACTAAAGGCAACATTTTGGCCTGCTTCCTACCTTCTCTGATTGGCAGAGGTGAGTGGCTCAGAGCATTTGGCAGCCTACCCAGAAGAGAGGGATAGAAAGGAGGCCCAGACATCAAGTCAGAAGAGTGTCCACATCAAAAATGCAATGTGGATGGATGAGCACAAGTGTCCAAGACATGAGGTCCAGCCCTTGCCTTCACTTCTGCTCTGGAATGGGCCTTGAGCCAGGACCCTTTTCTGAGTCAAGCCTAGAGATCTGATGTTCCTGCCACGAGTAGTCTAGACCGGTTTCTGCTTCTTGGGCTTGGTAGTGACTGTTCCTAGGTGGACTCTGGATTGTTGCCATCTCCCTTATCTATGCTCTAGAGTTTACTTGCTTCCCGTATGCTTCCTCGACCAACACAAGTAGACATTTGTGGACAAATTTCCTGCTGAAGATATGCTACAAATATTTTCACCATTCCTATAAAATGCTCATATTTCCCACCAGTCCTCTCTTTTTTAAATTTTTAAAATATATTTTTATTTATTTATTTGCAGGAAGTGAGAGACAGACAGAAAGGCAGAGAAAAGATGGGCACACCAGGGCCTCCAGACGCCGCAAATGAACTCCAGATGCATATGCCACTTTGCGCATCTGGCTTTAAGTGGGTGCTGGGGAATGGAACTCTGGTCATTGGGTTTTGTGGGCAAGCACCTTAACCGCTGAGCCATCCCTCCAGCCCCGCCCCCAGTCCTTTCTTTTTGAGTCACAGGAATTTTTTTCTTTTTTCTACCATCCACTTGTGTTACATTGTTCAGGGAAGCGGTTCACCTGAGCCATGGTGCTTTGTAGCTGTACTTACCATGTGCAATGAAGGCCACCATGGATTGTCACTCCTGCTTCCTTCCCCACAGGCCAGGCTGGAATTGTGTTCTCTCAGCTCATGTGAGTTCAGTTCCCACATTTCCCTGGACTTTGCAGTTGGAACTGATAACCCCCAGCATATAGTCAGCTTGTAAGTCAGGAAAGTGACCCAACTCTGCCCCTTCTACTCTTTCTCTTTCTTCCAGGGGCTTTGGCCTGGTATTTCTAAAGATCTTGATGCAAATCTGGGTATAGGTTGTGACTCTCCCATCTTTCTCTGGAAATCTACCGAGAGAGCTGCCACGCACATAAATCATCCTCATTACTTTAGAGACGTGTCGCTCCCACAATGAAGATGAAGTGGCCTGGTCTCCTTTAACTTTTTTCTCACAAGCATGGGATGACGTAAATCTGAAGGGCAATTAAATGTGCCATCAATTCTGAGACATCCTGGCATCGTTGGTTAACAAGCTTGCACTGTAAATGAAATAGTGAATGAGATGCTAATTTGATCTTGGTCAATCTGTTTATTGGGTTGAACTAAGTAACACTGTCACAGAAAAAAAATCTCAGGGGCTGGAGAGATGGCAGTTAAGGCACTTGCTTGCAAAGCCTGATGGCTCAGAGCTAGTCTCCAGTACCCAAGTAATGCCAGATGCACAAAGTGGCGTCTACCCATGATCACTCTTTTCCTCTTTGTCTGCTTCTCTCTCTCAAGTAAATAAATAAAACTTTTTTTTTTAATCTTCAAAGGACTAGATGGTAGGAAATGCATTTTGTGAGATTACAAAAAGTTACAGTGCCATGTAAACCTTTGAGATGAAGACCTTTCCTGCAGAGCGGGCAGCTGGAAGATGTGCCCAGTGAGTGTAGTAGCAAACATTGCTTAAATCCCCATGGAGCAAGGTATGGAACCAACAAGCCACAAAAGCTGGTACTGTTGATTGTTTCTACTTGGTATAGGAGATGATCACAACAGCACAGGGCAGTGTTCTGAGACGAGTACACTTAGCCCTCTCTCCACCTCAGGTCACTCAGACACAAAAAGAAGGCACTGGGCAATGTGATCTCTCAAGGTTCCCATTAGGAGATTTCATTGTACTATCAATTGGTTTGGTTTCTTTTTAAAAAAATATTTTTATTCATTTTCAAGGAGAGAGAGAGAGAGAGAGAGAGAGAGAGAGAGAGAGAGAGAGAGAGAGAGAGAATGCACACACCAGGGCCACCACCTTGTGGGTCTGGCTTATGTGGGATCTGGGGAATTGAACCCGGGGCCTTAGGCACTGGAGGCAAGTGCCTTAACTGCCATCTCTCCAGCCCATTTGGTTTGGTTTCTGAGTTTCCTAAAAACCTCAGCTTAACTCCAAACTAGACTTAAACTTTAAATTAGGTGCAGACATGTCTTTAGATTATTCTTAGATACAAATTTCCCAAGTTTTAAGCTTTTTATTTGTTCCTAAAATTTATCAGATTCTAAACATGTATAAGATGCTAAATTTGTTGCATTTACTCTAAAATTACTATAGAACTGAATATCATCTTCACCCCTTGGTTTGAGCCTCCAAGGCTTAGCAGCTCCTTCCTTCACAGTAGGTCTCGTTCTTCTTGAAGATGGTGATGCTGCTTGTCCAGAGAGAAACTCAAGGAGTGAAGGAACCAATGTTCATCACAAACAGAAAACCTCCTGCCTGCAATTGTAGTTGCTGAAAGAGACACCTGAAGTCCTACCATCAATCAACCTCCTCACCTCGCAGTATGTAAACTGAGGCCCAGGAAGAAGAAGAGCAGACCATGAAGTGGGATGCAGTGGAGAGACACTTAGGATTAAGAAGTGGTTCCCTCCTTGGCTAGCTGTATGAGCCATTAAATCATCTAAATGTTTATACCCCCTTTTCCTCACTAATACAATGGTGACTGTAAGTGCTAATGTCATATGGTTTTGTAAGGATGAATAAGAAAATGAAAATAAGCATGAAATAGATACAACAGAGTGCTTAGTGAATTTCAAATACTGAATAAAAGCCAAGAATATTTATGGTAATGTTTTGGGACCAAATATCTCCCTTTGATTGCCTGCTGGAAGGTTTTCTTTTAAGGACAGAGAATAAAATATGCCAAGAAAAGATGCCAGTGTCAGAAATAGATGATTTTCTTGAGATAAAAGATGGTGAGAACAATCGCTAGAATTTAATCTAAATAAACAGTTGGAACATGAAGCTTATAGACAAATCAACTTGTAATTTTAGAAGTTGCTGGAAGAGACGTGAGATTAGTTTTACAGAAACACAAGCAAAAGACGAGAGTTTGGGTGAACAGAGCTTGGGATGTACAGAATATGGACAGATGGTAGCCATGGTCTATCATTGCTGAAGCAAAGTGGGAAGAAACATATCTGAGGCAGGTGGGCCATAGTTGTGACATCTGTCATCAGGTCTAGGGCCTCAGTGACAGAATTAGAAAACAGCTTCCTTCTAAATGAGTACAAGGCCTTAAAGGTCTCCATCAATGCTTCAGTGGGGGAAATGCCCCATTCCCATCGACAGCAATGTGGGCTCTACCATAGAAGATGTCATCATCCCAGGCCCCGCATTGGAGGGACACATTTGAATGAGAGTTGGGAAGGGGGACCTACTTGAATAGCCCAAAGAATGAAGTGAGATTTGGTCTTAGAAGCAACCTTAGATTTTGCAGCCAGGTCCCCTTTCTCATCCGCCACCAAGAGAAACCTACATGACTTTCCAGAGAGCCTAGGCAGGAGCCAAGGCAGAGACTAAATAGACTGGATCAGTGATGGAGTTGGGGCTGGGTAAAAAGGTCAAGGCAAAACCATACATTTAGTGACTATAGACTTAGGCTCATCCAGCAGCCAGGCTGTGTTGATGTCAAATAAGCCAGTACTCCTGGTGAAGGAATCATATGCATAAGCAGATATGATGGAGGGCTGATTTGAATAGGTGATAACAGCTGTCAGGACTAGACTCGTTCAGGGCCCCAGGCAATTAGTACAACTAGAACAAGCACTGTTTCTCTCTATAATATTGAACCTCTCTCCATTCCAACAATGATAACCTATCATGACTACGTATCTGTCTGGACTTTTGGACTATAGAATACTTTAGGCAGAGATTTCGAAAGGCAGTCATTAGTGATGTCCATTCTGGAACCATACAGCACGGATTCAAATTCCAGCTCTGGCAGTAACTACCTGTGACTATCAGACACGTGTCTAACATGTATTTCAGTTTCCTCACCTGTGAAATGGGTGCAAAAACAGCCCTCTCACTATTGGGAGAGAAGATTAAATTATGTCATAAAGTCATTTAGACCAGTGCCTATCATCCAGTGAAGGTTGCATAAATGCTGAATAAACAAAAATCTACCTTTGTCTTCAGTGCTTGATAAAATGAATGCTAAGGCAAACATGTAAACAATAAGGCTGGGTGTGCTTGCTAAGTGACAGAAGTCAAAATTCTTGCACATAGACTATGACCTAACCTTGAACCAAGACACCAAAACCAAATGGCTGATGGTTCCATTGCTCAGCCCTGCTTGGAGAAGAGCCGTCACTATGGATTAAGAGGACATGCACAGATTTCTTCCATCCAATCAGGCTGCAGGAAAGAAAATGATTATTGGTTTTCCAGCTCCCACTTCGCTGGTCTTTTCTTGTTGACCTTGAGCGTGGGTGCAGCCAGAGTTGCAGGGCCCTGGAGGAGAAGGAGTCAGTGCAGTCTCTTGAGCACATAGCAGGTTCACAACTGAACACGAGGAAAGACTGCTAGTCAGAGCAGAAGCAGAGAACCAGAGAAACTACGCCCTTAATGGCTCCACTAGCAAAAGCAAGTTTTCACCTTGCTTTTGAGAACTTGACCGTGAGACGGCCTGGCTGGGGCTCTCCCTCCGCCCCACCCCCTCGCTTTGACTTTTTCTCTTTCCACTCACATATAACATACATGCCTACTGCAAGAATACCAGGACCAGCAGTCCCAGCCTCACTGATGGACTTGTTCTGGGAGACAGCTCAGTTTCCATTTGAAACTGTACCATTGACCTAGCCCGTGGTGCACTTCCTTCTCAGTTATTAATACCTCCTCACCAGGAGTGATTTCAGAGGCTTGGATCAAATTGAGATTGTTCAATTCACTTGGTTCACAGTGGTGAATCTATGCATTTGTGAGCTAATATAAAGTACATTTAACACTGCCATATACCGATAAGCACTATGTAATGAAGCTTGATACAAGAACACCTGCTTAGCAGGCACAAAGCCCTGACTTTGATCCCTAGCACCACCAAACACAAAATCAAATAGCATTGCAAAAAGTTTCAATATGGGGATGGAGAGATGACTCAGAGATTAAAGGCACTTATCTGCAAAGCCCAATGGCCTGGGTTTGATTCGCCAGTACTCACGTAAAGCCAGGTGCACGATATGGCGCATGCATCTGGAGTTCCTTTTCTGTGGCTGAAGGCACACCCATTCTCTCTGTCTTCTCTCTATCTCTCTCTGCTTGTAAATAAGTAAAAATAATTTTTTAATTTAATATGGCTAGGGAGTCCTAAATTTTGCTTACTCTGTTTCATATATGGGTTGAGAAACAAGTATATGTTAGTAGTGTTTCATAAACTATAGCATACTTCATACATTTTAGAGATAATTAGAGATAATTAATGGTGTGTGTTTATCTATGTTATTATACCTCCCTCTGTTTTCAAATATTTCTATTTCTCTTTTAGATTTTCTTTTTGGCAATTCAATCAGAATATTGGTCAGGGTGATTAATTTCTAGATAATATTGATATGATATTATAGCTTTAAAGATTGCCATTCCACCACCAAGGCTTGTAAAGAGTGCAAATACACACACACACACACACACACACACACACACACTCCTGAAACTCAGATAGTTGCATCCAGTGATCTGTGTCATTGCCCTAGGGTGTTTTTTCTGGCCTACCATATAATTGGGCCTTAACAACTGAAATGGAAATAGGATTTATCCCTTTAATAGGATTAGAAAGATTATCTACATCTTTTTGCTTCGTAACCTGAATACTAAAATCTGGGTTTTAGACATCAAACCTGCTCTGATATTTTTCTTGCTCACCAAAATGGCTTCCTGGAGGCGCTATATTCAGAGTGAGGTCACACTGGATGCAGCATAGCAGATTGCACCTAACCAGGTTTCTTCTTCTAAGAGATGTGAATATGATTTGAGCTTCAAGGTTGAATGATAAAAACATGATCTGTTCTAGAGATGTTGACATGACCTCAGTCCTAATGTGCAACATGATTAAACTGGGCAAACCATCACCCAGGTCACATCCAAATACAACCTTTCTTTAGCTGTGTGAACCTAGGTAAATCATATGCCCTCTTGGAGTTCCAGTTTCATCATTTGTGAAACAGAAATGGTAGTGTTGGCTACTGTTACAGTTTGAATGTCAATGTCCCTCACATGTTGGGTGTGGCTACACAGACCTATAATTCCAGCTCCTAGGATGCTGAGGCAAGAGGATCAGTGTGAACAAGCCATGCCACAAGTTACCATGGGGATTGAGGGGGGGGGAGGCAGGGCAGGGTAGGGGGCGTGAGTTGCCACATCCACCATGCTTTCTCTGCCATGATGGGCTGGTGTTCTCTGAAACAGCCGACATAAACACAAACCCTTATTCCCTAAGCTGTCTCCATCACAGCACCCACAGAGGTAACTAATGCAGCTACTTACTTTAGGTTTGCTCTGAGCATGAGACCCTGTCTTTGGTTAACCAGGCCCTAAAGACAACTGTAGAGCTAAATACAACACTCTCACTTGTTAATAAGGTTAGGGATGGCTCTAAAAACCATCCTAATTGAGGAAGAAATAATCATAATTCATAATTCATTTTTTCAGAGAAATTGAGGATAGTTATTGACTAACATGGGCTAGGATTATTGCCTAAAAATGTTTCCAATTTTTCCTCTGGAGATTTTTTTCCATGCAT
Organism: Zapus hudsonius; assembly: GCA_004024765.1. Classification (NCBI taxonomy): domain Eukaryota; kingdom Metazoa; phylum Chordata; class Mammalia; order Rodentia; family Dipodidae; genus Zapus; species Zapus hudsonius. The sequence continues at coordinate 16,541 of PVHP010022973.1, forward strand.
TTCATGTGTTGAGGATGACTACAAGACAGCAGGTGTTCACAAAATTAGATACAACCAGGAGAGTCTCATGGAGCTCGACCTACATACCCTCCATGGTCTTAGACTCGACTGGACCTGAGTTAGATCCCACAGAGGCACTTGCCTGTCTCTGCCTGGAGTGGAGAGGAGAGTAAGCTGTATTGGCATCATCCTTAGATGGCTTCATCCTTGGGCTTTCTGGAAGGGCTTCTCCCACAGCTGTTATATGCCCTCTGTCTGAGTCAGATGCCCAGGCTACCCATCACCTCTGGTAAAACCAATAAAGAAAATTGCTTCCATACAGACCCATCCTCTCAAGGTATCTCCTCTGGGCACTGCTTAGTCACTGTGTTCCCACCAGCTCCTCTAGGCCTGGGCACTCCTCCAAGTGCATGTGTTTGGTGTGTACACAAAGCTCACAGTACATGAGGAACAACCAGTCAGTAGCCCAGAAGAACTGTTTGGCTGCATGACAAATTTACATACAAGCACAACATGGATTGCAGAAGTATGAGAGGAAGTAAGCCCGTTGCATAATATGTCTTGTCACTTTCTTCCCTTTCCCATTGTCTGGATTCCTTCCAGTCACATCTTTCCACCTTTCCTACTTTAGCCCAGTGGCAGCTCCCAAGAAATGCCTAGAGTAATGGGTGATGTACCCTTTGCAACCAAAGAACCGTTTGAATCCCGGATCTACATATTACCAGCTCAGGTAATCATGGACAATTTCTCTAAGTTCTCAAAGACTCAATTCTTCACTCACAAAATGTCATCTATAAAGATTAAATATGAACACATAATAAAAACTCTTAGCCCATGGTAGGAACTCAATAAAGCTTAAACAACAATGAAAGAGTGATCCTCCAGAATCCCATCATCAGAATCTAACAACCATTTTTATATGCAGACTTAGTAGGAGAGTGGTTCTCCCACAGTCCATACGAAGCAGATGAATGCTTGCATCAGCCCTTTGCAAACACACTGATCGATGGAGCCAGTGATCAGGAAAATTGAATTCCGCTGAATACACACCAGTGTCTGCCTGGCATCATCATATTTCAATGAAACAAAATTGTAAATGGTGGGAGGCGGTTCTGATGAACTATATGTTTGGAAATGGGATTTCAAAATGTCATTTTGAGCTCAAATTAATCAAATTTGGAATAACAGAGTTTGGAGAAATAAATTCAATATCATTCTAAGTGTTTATTGAAAGAGAATTTAGTCTGAGCTTCAAAATGCTCACAGATAATAAGGCCTTAGTGTTTCTTGTGACTTAAGGGAGAAATAGCCTATGTTATAGTCTTCTTTGTATTGCCCTTTCTCCAAACAATCAAGATTATACCATGTTCCAAGCATTTGTCAAGAAAAACTCAGACAACTCACAGAGGGCATTTTGGATGCAGAAATGGAAGTAGGGTGTCAGGCAAAGCATCTGTGTTCCTTAGAGATCTGGTTAACCACATCCTGTGACCTGCCTAAGATTTGCTTCTGTTTAAAGCTTCTGCTGTCTTCTTCCTGTCCCCATCCGGCGCTCACCTGACTTGTCTTTCTTTGGTTCTCCTGGATGCAGACACTGGCAGTGCCCCTGCAAAATCACTTGTCAAGAATGTAACGAGGACTTTGAACTTTATTCAGGCCTTAGAACCCTGGTGGAGACATCACGGAGTCAGTGGCTTCCTTGGTGTTCTCAGGAATAGTAAGCAATGGCTCTTCATTTTAAGTCAACAGCTTGGTACCTGTTTCTCATTCCCTTCAGTATAAACTTTTACCACAGCACTCATATCTTTTCTACATAAGTTTCCCTTCTCACAACACTGTGGATGGCCACTGTGATGTGTCACTCCCACACTCCATCAGGACACATGACATTAGTGATACTGTGGGAGATTTTCTTAACTTTGAGTCTTCATCTCATGACCAGGGACAATTAGGCACACTGATGATAAGTGAACAAAACAAAGGAGACAGTGTGAACACAGCGAGGAAGCTCAGCGTGTCAGCACAAGCCTGCTTAGGATTCAAGCTAAGTGCCCAAATAACAGAGAGAGGAGAGGGAAGGTTTCCTTTGTGAGTAAGAATTCAAAAAAGTGGGCAAGTCTAACAGTGAAGATCTGCAAGTAGCTGCATCAAAGAAGGGGATCATGGGGCATATATTATCTCATTCAGGGAGTATATCTCCCAGTTCCTTAATATGGCTGGCAGATCCAATGGGATTAACTCTCAAGTGAGAGGACCATAATGTGTCTCTAATGTTACACTTGGGCTTGCTTAGAATGCCGCATCTCCACCCAGGGCTAGAGGGGGAGCAGGGATTCTCTTCCTCTGACCAGGAGGACCTTTCCCTTCTGCCCTCAGCAAAGCTCCGATTCTTCAACCTTCCTGCCTTTCACATGGCATTTGAAATCTTATGGAGGGGCAACACTGATCAACAGGGTGGGGTCCATGACTATCTGGATTCAAGGCTCTGTCTTCATAACAACAAGACAGAGTAGTCTCACTGGGGAGGAGATGCTAGTTTGGCTTTTGGTGGGTGAAAGAGCTGAGAGAGGTTGGGCTCATGCAGGAGAAAATGCCCCTTCGAGTATTTAGGGCATGTTTACATTTAGTTTCTCGTATAGCCAGGTAAACCTTGATTGAGTGCCTGCTGAAAATAAAGGAAGGTGAAAACTTCCAAGTCATTTGGATTGTCTCATAAAGCCTATCTCTACCCACAGCTGAGCACAGCCAAAGGTCTACGTCCAATTCAAAGTAATCAAATTTTCATGAGTATATATAACAGACCAGGGCACAGCAACAAGTACTCTGAAGCCCTTGGCTTATGAGCTTGAGAGTCTAGTCCTAGTCAAGCTGGTTCAGGAGCCTCTGACCTGGTGGCCCTGGACCAATGCTGCTTTGTGCTTTGGTGTGCAGTCAAAGCCCACCTTGACATCATTACTAATCTTGGTGTCTTTAGGTCTTCATTCAAAGCCATCCTTGTCTCTACTCCTCTCTGTCTAGGACTTTGCTATGCTTTCTCCATTTCCCTCTGTCCTGCCCTCTTTCTAAGATCAATATCCTGTCTCCAATGCCAAGCCTTGTCCAAGGTGCCTGCCTGCTTGCTGTGACCCTGTTCCTGCAGCAGATTTTGACACTTTAAGTTTCTTGTCTCACAACTATGAAAAATGAGGTACATGGATGATAAGGCATTAGAGAAAGGGGAGTTACTGAGAAAAAAACGTGGAAATAGCCTTGAAGTCTCAGGATCAGTATGTATAAGATTTCAGCTGTCAGAATCTCAAGAAAAGAGGAAAAAATGAAAAGGAAAAGCTACACTTTTCGAGTTAGCAATCAGAAAAGAGAGCAGGCTCCTAGCAGGTCTGTGAGCAAGGAGAGGAGGGAGGGGCTTCTAGGAATATGGAGTTATCTCAGGAAGAGGATAAATATTTCTCCCACTTCTTTAGCACTTCTGCAGGTGAGGGTGGTCTTTTGACCAGGTGACTGACTGACCAGCTCTATCCAGAACCTTGTCAGAAGGAAGTGACCCTTTCCTATGGAGGGGAATTGAGGTGCTTCCCTTTCTAATGTTATCAGGGAAACAGGAGGTTGAGTCCATCCTTCAATGACCTCAGGACTAATGTCTGCCTCCCTACCACACTAGAGGTATGTAGATGGCTGTCATGGTGAGGGGAGAAGAACCCAGGACAGGGACTGCAGTCACTCTGGATAAACTGCTTTCTTCATTTCTTCTGAGAATTTGTTTAAGAACCAGTTTCATTCACTATATCCTTTTTGCCTACTTTCCTGAACAATTTTAAGGAATTTTTTTATTTATTTGTAAACAGGGAGAGACAGACAGAGAGAGAGAGAGAGAGAGAGAGAGAGAGAGAAAGAAAGAAAGAGAGAGAGAGAGAGAGAGAGAGAGAGAGAGAAAATATGGGTGTGCCAGGGCCTCTAGCTACTGTAAACAAACTCCACATATATGTGCCATATTGTGCATCTGGCTTTACGTGGGTACCAGGGAATCTAACCTGGGTCATTGCACTTTGCTTTAAGAGTAATCTCTCCAACCCCTGAACAACTTTTTTATAACCTGAAATGGGGTTGGCCTGATTCTTCACCTTGACTATCTTACATCCAGGATCCTATTAGAGGAAGGAATGGTCTTGCTCTTCCCATAAATTCATTTCAGCTATGTCAGACTTGTAGATCTTCTTGCTTTCACCTACCAGCTGACTGGGATCCTTTTATCCTAGAAGAGGAGAAACTCTTCCATAGATGGTGCTTGGCAGCTTCTGGAATCCCAGGCTTTTGAGAGCAGTGAGCAGAGGAGCAGACAACAGAGAGCAGCAGCAGGAGGCAATGTCTACTATGAAAGTTCGCAAGCAGGCCTAGGGTACAGGGCCTGGCATCGTCCTGCAGTCACAAATGTTCCAGCACTTGTGTTGGCCACACAGTGACAATTGTTGAGCCCTTGACAGTGCCTAGGGCATTAGGATTGCCAGACCTTCACAGTGGCTAGTGTCACACGTGGGCTGAGGTGCTGGGGTCCTTGGTTCTTAAGGGTACTGCTACTGCCTCTGTCAGGTCTCCATGGCACAGCTGCTGCTGGTGGCTTCCATGTCCACTGTGACCCTCTATGACCACTCTGCACTGCTCTCCCAGGCTGCCTTGCCCTCAGCTGCTCTCAGGGCCTCCTTGCTCCCAAAACTCCAGTCTGTGGCTTTCAGAATTGCTGGACAGCTTATGACCCCACAGCTTCTGCAGCTGCCTGCTCTTCATTGCCCTGCCTCCTTCTCCATGCTGCAGGCTCAGTCCCTCTATTAGCACCGCATGTCAAAAGTAGGTAAGAAAGGCCCACTGGAGAGAAGCCTTTTCTTTGGCCTCATATCGCGACAGCAAGGGATGCAGCACAGCACAGATGAGTGCCTCCCAGCTGGCTCCCCAAGCGAGCCACTTACATCGCCACAAAGGGGAGGTTGGCATCAATCACAGCAGACTTTCATGCAAATAAAGCATATGTTTACATCAATCATGCCACTGACCCTTTGCACCAGTCACAACAGTCCCTCTGCTAGGTCAGCAGGGGACGTTTCCCCGATCTGGGAAGAAAAGCCTGCAAAATCATCCAAGAAGTTTGTGATGGTAAAACGGTCAACACAGCCAGGGATCCATGTGCTTTCCTGAGGCAATGAGATTCAACGTGTCAGGTCCTGTCACGACGGTTGTCTGACTGGGTATCCTTGGCTTCAGGTGCCAGAGGACCACCAGAAAAATGTCGAATAGTCATCAATTAAGAGCAAATCACTCCATTCCCTGATAAATATGGGAGGATGCATAAAATAAGAATTTATGGGGCTGGACAAATGGCTCAGTGGTTAAAGATACTTGCAAAGCCTGATGGCCTAGGTTTGGTTCCCAAGTACTCATGTAAAGCCAGATGCACAGTGGTGCACACCTCTGGAGTTCATTTGCAGTGGCAGGAGGCCCCGAAACACACAATCTCTCCCTTTCTTTCTTCTTGTAAATAAATAACATAGTTTTAAAAAGATTTTATTATTGACATGAAGATTGGTTTTAACAGTGCTTACCAATATTCAAGTTGAGTATGGTTCTCAAGGAAGAGGCTGGTTCTCCCTCATTCTCTCTTACCTCGATAGGAGTGGAGGGTATGGGGAGCATTCTCTTTCCAGCTAGCTTCTCATACATACCTCCCCAAACAAGGAAATCTACTTGTCCAATCCAGGCTCTTCAGTGAACCTAGATTCTCTGTGGCCTGGCTTCCAGTACCTTGTTCAAACAGGAGTCACCTGCTGTGTTCTCTTCTCCTCTCCTTCTTTAAGCCAGACAGGCTGGCTCCAGATCAGATTGGACAGCTTTGCTAATATTCGGTTCTACTAAGCAAGTTTAAGAAATGGGGTCCATTTCCCTTCTTTCTCTTTCCATGGATATTTCAAGCAATTTGCCTTTAACCACTGAGCAATCTCCCCTGCCCATCTTACCATGGTATTTCAAAACATCTGTGTCCCAAGATCAAGATTTGGGGCTTAGAGGTGCCTAAATCATGTTCTCCAAATCAGCTTTAACCAAACAGTCCTTATCAGGCATTGTCAGACTCTGGTCTCAGGGGAAATTTTGGCAGTTTTATTCCCAAGCCTCTATAGTTTACCATGTGTGCAGCAACGTGCAAGACTCCCGTGCTAAAAAGTCAGTAGGGACATCTCATGGGCATGGACCAAATGTCACCACAAACACGTCCTTGTTTACCTCTGACCACGTCTACCGTTTCCTTTCCCCAAAACCCCAAATTACTATTGTGGCTACAGATTCTAGATGTTTTTCCTTTCTTAATCTTCCCCATCTCCAACTACCCAGACAGGGCCTGGCACAAAGCCAGGATTCAGTGGTAGTTTTTAAGTTAAATAAGTTCAAATCCATTAACAACTCTGGTGAGCAAACACACACACACACACACACACATCACACCATCAGAGGACAAAACAAAAATGATTCTAAAGGAATTTGGTCTTCCTGCTGTCACTGTGTAACTAGCTGATTTGGGATGATTAAAATCGTGAGGCATCCAAAAGCGGAAGAATTCGTCATGTTTGACGTGGGCACTTTTTAACCGATTTAAAAAATTGCTTCTGCATCAGCAACATGGCTAATTTACATGTATTTAGGTAATGAGGAAGAAAAGATGCAGACACTGAGCGTGAGCAGGAGAATAACCATGGGAGAGGCACAAAGAGGGGCCATCCCTAAGCAGGGATGAAAGGAGAAAGGAACACAGACAATGAAAAGAGGAGAATGACAGAGAAGATGACAGTTTGGAGGAAGAAACCAAGAGGTCTGCTGATGGTACCAGGGTTGGACAAGTCCGTGTTTCCCTAAATGGGACTAGCTCCTTACGATGTTAGTGTTACTTCAGTATGATCAACTTCCCACATATAGAAGGCTCATGACAATAATGGCTTGTGGAATGGAGAACATGAAGTCACATGTTGAAATTTCTGGTTTGGATACCATTTGCATTGTTGTTGAGCTATTGATTTTCACTTTTCAATGGAAAGAAATTTATTTTTTAAATATGTATTTATTTGTGCATGTGTGTGCATGCATGCATGCATGCATGTATACATGAATGTGTGTGTACAGACACACCAGGTTCTCTTGCTGCTGTGAATGAACACTAGATGCTTGAAGTACTTTCTGAGTCTGATTTATGTGGGTGGCTTGGGAATCGAACCAAAGCCCGCAGGCACTGCAAACAAGCACCCTTAACTACTGAGCCATATTCCTAGTCCCCAATAGAAGGAATTTTACCATTTGTCTGTCCTAATGTCTCTCCAGAGGACTTTACCAGGTACACCCAACCCCATCCCATCACAGTCTTCCTGAACTCTGGAAGTCACTCATTCTCTCATTTATTTCTTCTTTTGTTTTTGTGGTGGTCACTACTTACCTTGTGGAATCTGTCTTAGTTAGTTAGTCAGCCATCTAGTTAATTAGTTAGTTGGCTATGTCTATCATAATTTCCTTTCTAGATTATGAGACCACTATTCACCATTCTACCAAACCAGTTCCTGCTAGAATATTAGTTTGAAAAAGATTATTTCTACATATTCAAACTATGCAGAGGGTTAGAGTAAAAGGAATATGTCACCTCTATGTTGTGAAAATATTTGCACCTCAAATTTTACACTACAATGTATTGTGGTCCTCTCCGTGACCCCCAGTAAATGCAGCAGCAAGGCTTTCTGAAGGCACCTTAACAGACCACATCACATCCAATTCCTTCGAGCTGTCATTGAGAATGATGCTCAGAAGTTCTAGAATACACTAGAAAACAATGAGTAAATAGATGCAACATGTGGGTGGGGTTTGCTTGACAAAAACTTAGGAGAAAGTCTATTTGAAAAATTATAAATAAATGTTAAAATGATTAAAAGTATAAAATTAGCAATCAGGGTATAAGAGAAAAATAGAATTCTATAAAGCAAGAATGGGCAGATTTGAGAAAGAGCCAAATGGGAGGTACTTCAAGAAATGAGAAAACAAAATCATCAAACTGAAAACTCACCTCAGTTTAGAGAGCAAACTGAATATAGTCACGCAGAAAATGAGGGCCTGGAAGAGAGGCTTTGAGATGATATGATTGGGGTAGCATTCCTCTAATGGGAGTTCAAAGGAAAGTAGAGAGAAGAGAGTGTGAACTTGGAATGAGAGAGTGACTGAGAAGTTTCCAGCCAGAGAAAGATATGAGCCCTCAGACGGGAGACTCATAACGCATCCAGAGCAATGAAAAGAACAATGCATTTGTATTCAGTTACTTAGAAATGAAAGCGCTATCAGAGAGAATTGGAAATGACCCATGGGAAACAGAAGCTATACTAACTATACATTAGTGAGCAGAACCTGAAGACAATAAACTGCTACCTCTACTCTGTCAGAGTGCTGTTTAAATGAGGAGGAAAATGAGAACAATAAAAATAGCATGTGTCGAAAGCCAAGTAAATGAAAACTATTTTTTTTAAATAAGTGCAATGCTTAAAAGAGGTAGAACCAAACTGTTACTAATTCAAGGTACATGGGATTTAGGGTGAGGGTTATTGAACTGTCAGCTTTGTTTACTGTCAAGACAGAGATTCTGACCAAACAAATCATGTTTAAAGCCAGGCATGGTAGTGCAAACCTTTGATCCCAGCACAGGAAAGACAGAGGTAGGAGGAGGCTTGCCACCCTGGACCTGCAGAATGAATTACAGGTCAGCCTGGGCTAGAGTGAGACCCTGCCTCACACACACACACACACACACACACACACACACACACACACATCACTTTTAATTTCCAGTATATAAATTAAATTTGAAGTCACCCCTATAAGAAAAGAGGTAGATGATATAATTTCAAACCAATAGAGACAAAAACAGTACAAAGTTTAACAAAAATAAAAAATGAATCCTAGATGCATATAAATATTCACACTATCATAGGGATACTGCACATTTCAGAAAGTGGCTTCTTAAATGACGGGATGAACAAGGGACCCACAGCCACAGCCATTCAATCAACACAGGATAAGCCAGGGGGATAGAAATCAACAATTTTCAACACAAAGCCCCCTAAGTGCACAACATTAAAGCAGCCTTAATACTCACCCACCACGACTCAGGGAACTAAGTGGAAGAGGGGGAAAAGATTGTGAGAGCCGTGGTGGGGGAGACTATCCAGAGTCATGGCACCCCTCAGTAACAACACACTTGGGCCAGGAGAACCAGACTGAGTACTAGGCTATCCATGGTCCCCTGCCACAAGGACTGATCCAGACGACCTACGGAGGAGGCTATCCAGCTGATTGGGGGTGGGGAGGGGGGGCTTTTGGGAATTGGGGATAACAACTCATTGTTTGCCCACTAAATAATGTAACTCATTATGGTCAATATATATATATATATATATATACATATATATATACATATATATATTAAAATTTAAAAAAAAGAAAGTGGCTTCTTAATAGGACGCTGCTTAAGGGTTCTGGATTCTGATGGAGCTTCATGTTATATTAGAGAAAGAGAAAAAGAAAGAAAATATGGCCCAAACTAATATTCATACTAATGAGGTGGAAGTTTTGTCAAATAATAATCAAATCTAATAGTCAAATACATGATTCACTCTGTTTGAAAACTCTTTTATAGTCTTGTGGGTAGAGTATTTGCCTAGAAATGTTCAAAGCCCAATACTATAAAACAAGCCAGTAGGCAAAAACAAAACCTTCCCGACAAAAGCACCCTAGTTTGTAGCAAGTAAGAAGAAGCACATAGTGCCAGGTTAGAAATTAGCATCACTTCAGGCTCTGCCCCTGACCTGCCCTGCAACCTTGAAAATCTCTAACTTACTTGGGGTCCCATTGTCTGCACTGTGGACACGATGTGTCATTAAATGATTGCTCTCTAACCATCCTTCCACTATTTTTAATTTAATATCTTTATTATGAATAAGTATGTACATTGTATGGGCAAATTTTGAGAAGGTGTCCCCATTTCCCTCCTCTCTGTCCCCTACCCACTAGGGTCCTTCCTTGGCTCACTGAAGCCCAGAGCTTAAAAGGAAGAACAGGGTCATCTAACCAAACCTCTTATTTCACAGAGGGAACACTAAACCCCAGAGAAGGCCCTGGCTTTCCCAGAGCCACTTTTGGATTTCAAATGGGCAGAGATCTGAACTCCTAAGCCCCAGTGCAGGCTGTTTTCATAAGCTCTGAGGTGCTATCTGCCTCTCAGTGGTGGTCTGAGGACAAAGGAGAGAATGTCCTCAGTGGGGAAGGGACCAAAATAGATGAGGACAACCTATTAGCACGAAGCATCAGCTAAATGAGACCCAATACCATTTTCTATTAAGTCAAGCTGAGAAGCCGAATGCAGGGGGTGTTTTAGATGTCAGCACCATAGCGATTATGAATGGACTGATTAATAAATAAGCAAACAAATACATGGAAATCAGCCTCGTTGTAATGCTTCAAATTCTCAGTAACACCCTGTTAACATGAACTTGAAGTATTAACACTAATAACTACACTCATCAGAGGTTTGAAAACTCCAAATTAATTCAAATGCTGCTCAGTAGACTGTCACTGCGTCATCTGCCTGTGACTTTCCTATCTGCTCTGATCTCCATGCAGTAATTAAATCCATTAACATGTAAAACTGGCTTTTGTTCTCAAGGAGAAAAAAATGAAAAATGGGAGCTGAATAACATCCTTGGTGATAGACTTCTCAGAACTTCCATTATGTCCACGTTCTTGGCCTTTCTGAAACAGCAGCTCTCCTGCTGTGGGCTCTGCAGCTGGGTCCACAGTCCTCATAAAAAAAGATAGAGCTTTACAAGGCAGGTGGGCATTGGTCTTCAAACAGGAGATTTATGGCGAGACTGCAGCTCTGCCTCTTGAATAACTGTAAAATGTTGTTGTTGTTTTATAAACCATGTTTTCCCCTCCAGCCTTGCTTTCCCCCGTTTGTGAAATGGAAATGGTATGAGCTCTGCCAACCTCTTTACAGGACTCAGAGGAGACCATGCAGGTGAAATGTTTGGCAAACAGTAAAATACTTTAAAGAAGAAGCTGGTGGGATCTTAAGTATAGTCATGAAGTATGTGCAGAAAAATAAGGTATATGAGTTACGCACATTCAAACTATTAAAGAGATGTTTTCCTTTTTTTTTTTTAATATATATTTATTGTCCATAATGTGTTACATTATTTAGTGGGCAAACCATG